>JABUQX010000981.1:25000-39644 GCA_015478945.1 Trachelipus rathkii
TACTAAAATTTCCAATCAGAACACTCTGAGAAAATGACTCAAGCAAACGAATATTATTGATACTGGACTTCAATATTCATTTCTAATTTTGGATTATGGTCTTCACCTTTTCACAACTATCACAGTTCGAGGATTCAACGCTAGACATAGCAAACTTCCTTTTCGGTATGGATTTTTCTTTCATCATTTCAAGTTTGGATTATGGCAGACACTCATTTTTGGATTCCACTACGAACTCCGACTAGTTCCTTTTTCGATATTCTAAATGTTCTGTGACCGTGGTGATTCCGCTTTTAGGTATCGAATAAAATTTTTCTGAGTCGTCGAGCCCAATAAAGGACCTAAATCAAGCAACTTCGCCTTCACATATGTAACTTCCTTTATATACGGTATGGATTTCTTTCATCACTTTAAGTTTGGATTATGGCAGAAATTCATTTTTGGATTCCACTACGAACTCTGATTCCTTTTCGAATTCTAAATGGTTCTGTGACCGCTCCCTTTTATGCGTGAAGAAATTTTTCAAATAAAGGACTTAAATTTCAAGCAACTTCGTCTCTACATATGGCAAGCAAATGTTTCTCTCGTAACTACAGCTTTTGAAATTATTTACGCGCATTGGGCAAATCATGGATACATTAGAGAACGTCTTATCTGGATTCCTTGTGCTTTGCACCTATCAACGGTTCGATCTGGAGTCAGGCCTCTTAATATATATATACACCACACCTCTTCTTTTATAGTCATAGTCTATGTATAAACTTATGTAGTGTATACGTCTGCACCTTCAAATCGCTTAATTAATAATATAATAAAATAAGTATCGTAACGGATATAAACTGCAAATCTAACTCTTTCCCTCTTATGCCGATGACTCAACTCTCCATTCTTCCACTCATTTTCAAATCTGCTCCCTTTTTTGCATCTAGAGTTGCCTCTAGCCTTCAGCTGTCCGATTCTCATTCTTGCATCTCGACCTTGATAGGGATTTCTTAGTAGGGCGCCGCAACCAATTGTGAAATTCAACTCTTGATAAAGAGAACTTGCTTTCAGATCTTCCTCTCAAAAACACCTTCAAACTTTCCTATTTTCTTCTAGACGTTCTAACGTCTTACCTATGAACAACATAAACATTCTTGTCTGAAATAAACAAAAAATTGTCTTGGAAACTTCATATCCACAACGGTTGCCTAAGGTGCCTCAAAGACTGTAGTTCGTTTCAGGTTGCGGTGAATTTTTTTCTTCTGCCACAAGCTACTACATAATATTATTTCGAGGGCCATTATTCGCCCTTGTTGGAGTACTGTTCTCACATCGGGGGGGGGGGCTCCGCTCCACCCTTCTATTGGATCGAGTTGAGTCTTAAGCTAAGAGACTAATTAATAAACTATCCCTTATTTTCTGACGTTCTTTGACTCTCTTTTTCTGATACGTAAAGTTGCCGGCACTATCTCTTCTATAGGTACTACAACTGGTAGATTGCCTCAGGGGAGTTGGCGGCTCGCATTCCACCTCCATTGCGTGGCCCTCGTAATACAAGGGTGCCATGCCTCTTCGCATGCATTTTGCGTGAGCATTGAAAACCCCAGGCTAGCTCTTTGTGATGGTCCTGTCTTTCGAGTCGCTTCTGTTCTCTGGAACTCCTTGACATCTTCTGTTTCTTGCATATTTAAAATTCCTCTCTTAAAAACCCACGTCTGCGCTCACACCAAAGAGATTTGCGTTAGGCTTGGGCTCGGTGGGCTTTTCTGTATTTTATTTCCTGCCCCTTCTTAGAAAAGGCTTATCTGTGAGATGGTTCGTAATCTGATAAAAAAGATATTTATATATTATATTTTTGTATTGTTATAGTATCTAAAATATAGTGGTAATATGGTGATGGGTGCTGCATCATATTGTAGGAATTGGCAACTGTGTGGGAGCAGGTGTTGGGATGAACGTGTACGGGGGTGGCTCTCTACTGACTTCGCAATGTCCGTGCCTAGACGCTAACTTCGAAACTGTGAGATCACCTCTCTAACTTCTCATCATAACCTTCTTACTCTGTCTGAGACCCAGCCTATCCAGGTATTCGATTTCTCTATATAATTAACTGATTTTTAAAGTTTCTTGTAAAATATAAATTTTAAGAGATACAATTATTGGTTTATTAGTATGTATTTTGAATTGATTTTCTACATATTAATTATTAAATCAATTTTTTTTTGTTCAAAGACCATTTTTATGTTACCGTTTATATATATAACATTTAAAACTTTGAAACATATTTATCTAATATTGAAAGAAAAATATTTAGATTATAATTTTAAATAAAGATAATAACAAATGTTATAATGTTATATGTTTAGCTAATGTTGAAAGAAAAATATTTAGATTATAATTTTGAAAAAGATTATAATAAATATAAATGTGACATTCTGCAAAAGATAATATAAATGTTAACCATCATGATTAGAAAATGGGGTACGGTGTATGACAGCATGTTCCTATCAGAACATAATCCATCGTGTGAGCAGTAAGCCTGCAGTTTGTATTGTTGATTGTGTTAAATAAGATTAGTCTCATTCTAAAAATAACTATATTTTTAAAATGAATAAAAACTTTAAATAAAATATGAATGTGAAATTAAACATGAAATAATAAAATTTATAAAATGAAAACTTTAAACAAAAGAAAATATAATAGTTTAGGTTTACAAAAGGAAATGAGATTCGAATATTAAATGTGAAATTATAAATATTTCAGGTTAAAAGTAAATTATGTGCTCAAAATATTATAGGTATTGCTCAAAGTTTAGGAAAGGGATTATATGAAAATAAAATAAAAATATAAATGGGCCTGATTGAAAAGAAAATAGAGTATACAAATTATTAAAATCATAGTTTAAAGGAAAATATATTTATTCATTTATTTATTAAAAGTTTACGGTTGAAGAGTAGAAAACGGGTTACAATGCGTTATGTTATAGATATAGAATAACGTCACAACTAGAATTTAACGCGAGTATATTTCTCCCATACATACTTATAGGTGAATATATGTATTATTTATCGGTTGATGGCTTAGCCACACATCTCTTTGAGGTTTATAACATCTCATAGAGGGGTGGGACCAGTGTATTCGAAATCAGCACCCTTTATTACATGTGGTTTGATGAAATATACATTATGCAAGTCAAGCACAGCACACACTGGCTCCGATTACGCTCCAGAGTTGGTCCGACTCCTTCTCTGATTCCAACTCTTGGTAATAGGTTATAAGAATATTTGATATTTTTAATAAAAATTAAAAATATATTCGCGTTCCTGTATTGCGCCTACGGGCGCACACGTCGGTTTCGTGCCGGGTCACGCAGGTTCGCGCCTGTGACATCTCATAGAGGGTTGAAACAAATTTATTCATTTTCAGCACCCATCATTACATAAGGTTTGATGTAACATGCATTATACAAGTCAAAAGCATGTTTTGAATTCAAGCACCGCACTACTCTGTCTCAGCTCCCACTCAGCTTCTATTCTATTTTAACTCCGCTCAGGAGTTGGACCGAATCCTTCTCGGACTTCGACTCTTTCCTTCCTCTGTTATGCACTCTGTACTTTATTTCTTCTTTTTTTTCATCTGGGAGCTCATTCCCTGGAGCTCTCAGATATCCCATAAGAACTTGAAACTCTCAGAATCATGTTCTACGAGTTTGATAACATAACATTTCTTTTATTTTGTGTAATTATTTTTTAATGTTCTGTCTGCAACTGAATATCATCTGGCACGCCTTCCATGATTGATTTAGCAGCCTTGGCAGCCGCCAAATGCCATCAACTTACTGTACCATGTGGCTTTTGCTATATTCATACATATGTTTGTAACGAGTAAAATTTCGAATGGCGAAAAAGCTTGCAGTCTTTGCATCGGTGTAGGAGGAAACAGAATACAATACAAGCAAAACGAACCCTTTAATTTCTTTGGATATGCAAGACAAGGAGAAAAAGTTTCTAACCACTCGAATCAAAATTTCCTTTTAAGATGTTTTGCATCTCCAGAGAAGTCACAACTTCATTGTGGTTTCCAACATCGTTTTAATAATTCAACCTTTTGATCTGTGGTTATTTGAGCAACTTATCCTACCAATTTTCCGGTGTCATTCTCAGCAACATTTTCCGTGAATAAAAAGAGAAGGAAAGTTCATGTTGTAAAAGTACTTCATCAATTGACTTCTGAGGATCGCTCTCAAGTTTTTTCTTCTCCTTATCCTCTTTACTTCAGCTTCGAGGTGATCTTCTTCTTTTTGTAATAGCTATAAAAGAAAAGTAGTAGTTATTGAGAAATAAGAAGTAGATGGTGCCAAAAAATCGGGAAGGGGAGAAAAATAAAAAGCGATAAAGTTTAATACACAAAGCAAAAGAAAAATAGATCTGCCTTGCATAAGGGAGATAACTCGTTCAATTCTAAAGATATTTGGGATGAGATTATGTACATTATTTGTAACTGCATGTTCGAGAGAGAAAGGGATATATATATATATATATATAAAATTTTATATATATATTAATATACAATTTTATTTTATATATATAATATATATATATATAATATATATTATATATAATATATATATATATATATATATATATATATATATATATATATATATATATATATATAATATATATACTTATATATAGATATATATATATATATAGTATATATCATATAAATATATTGTAAAAAATTATTATTGCCAAAATAAAAATAAGAATCAATAATTCTTTATTGCTTTGAAGATAAAACAAATATTTCAAAACAAAACTCTGTTTCGAAATTAATATCTTCAAAACATCTTAGCTCTTTGCAAAATTTTTGTTTTCAACTAACCTTTCCTCTTAACTTATCTTTTTTATGCCTGAATCATCATGTTATGTTGAGCTTTTTGGTTCGTATAAGTTTGGCAGCCAAGATGTTGAAATCACCGTCTGTGACTCAGTTTCCCAATTTGAAATATCTAGTTCCGAAAAATCAATCTAGGAATCAACAGGAATCAATTAGGAATCAATTCTAGGAAATCATCTAGATTTAATAATGAAATCATTGAGGCTCTCACTTCAGGAAAGAGGGATATAGAGAATGATGGGGATATGCAGAGAGAAACTTGAGGTTAGAGAGAATTTAGAGTAGGGGTACTAGAGAGGAGAACATGGAAGCATTTTAAAAAAAGGTTGGAAATGCATCGAAATCGTTTGTTTGGGCCGAGATCTGCTAAGTAAAAAAGCTCAAAATGAAATAAAACTGTTAAGTAGTTCATATAGGCGCGAAAATTATATTAAGATAGAGAGTTTTAATAAAAAAAGCTGAAAAATTTGAATTAGTATATTATTTTATACTATATATATATCATATAATATATTATAATTATATATATAATGTAAATAAATAACTGTTTTCTTTCCATTTTTTTAATTAAATATGTATAGGATGAATATCATTCAAATTATTAGACGAACAAAGGCGTTCTCAGCTTTCATTTAAAAAACATACCATATGTCTAAGCTCTTTGGGATGTTGACTTTATTAAATTTCCTATTACACACTGATAATAACATAATAATGATAATAATAATAATAATAATTCTGTAAAAAATATAATATTCTATTTTACTGTGTGATTTCCTAATGTGTAAATCCAAAATGTGGCAGATGAATTCGTACTGAAAAAGTGTATTTGTTTTAAATTATCTTGTGAATTGTGTAATTATTTGCTATATTATTTGTAACTTATAGTTAATTATTTATACTAATGACAATTAAATACTGTTTATTTGTTATTTTAAAATAAAAATATATGAATTGTGTATTGGAGAATTTTGACAGACTATGTTTGGTTTAAAAAGCATTTTATGTACTCATGAAATATTATTAACAATTCAACTTTCATTAAAATTTAATTAATTTATTTTACAGTACCTTAGTAAACTATCTTTTCAAAAAGAACATTTAATTTATAATGTGTTTTCCATTTATTCTTTATTTAGTTTATATATGACTGATTTTTTGGAAATTTGAAGAATTTTAGGATGTAGAAATAAAAGGTACATAGGAGATGCAACTTTTTTAAAGCATCAGTATGTTTCAGATTGAAGAGTCCATTATATCACCAGACTCGCCTTTCCTGCATCAGATTATCGTGGCTGTAATTCTCCTCATTCTTTGCAATGTCATTGCCGACTTCGCGTTAAGCACCTAGTATTGGCGTTATTTCGACTACAAAGATAATTAGCCGTAAGGAACGGTCGAGGGATTGCGCTTATACGAACCAAAGGAGTTTTCTTGTCCACAAAGGCCAATTGTCATTGGCAATTCCGTGAGAGGTTGATCTCTTTTCACCAAAACAGATGGCTTCAAATTCCAAAAAACCATTTTGTCAAGCTGTTTAAAGGGAAATCATTCGACGTTCATTTGAGTAAAAAAATAAAGTTTCACACAAAAAACCCATGTTTTCACACTTAAAAATTAAATTAAAAGAAATTACACAAAGAGTATATGTTTATATTATCGTCTTAGGACTTTAATATACGTTATGCTTAATTTTGTGGCAATTTCCAAACACAAAAGTAGTTAAAATTTAAACAAACAACAATTTTCTTAACTTACCAATTAATCAGTTGTAAGAATATTTAGAAGCCCTTTGAATCGGATAAAAATCACCAAAATAGCCAACAGAAAAAGGAAAAGGCCACATTTATTTAAATTTGAAAATAAAAGTCGTTGAAAATAAAAAAAAAAAGTTTTAGAGACAATTTTCTAATACTATAAAAAATATTAATAAAATAAATTTGAATTAATTGAATAGAAGCCTAATTTTCATTATTCTTTTTTTTGTTTGTTTTTTTTTAAGCGCAAAATTATATATATAAATAACATAAACGTAGCACACACAAATATATATTTCTCGATTGTTCCAAAATGGAAGATTTTTTAAATAAACACAAAGAAAAATCATTTTTGTCACCTTTTTAATTAAATAATTTTAATTAAAATTAATTAATTTTTTTATTTTACTAAAAAAGTTATTATAGATCTTAGACCAATCAGTTTTAGTGAAAAAATTATTCGTTAATAATTATAATTAGTAAAGTAATTAGAACTAGATAAAGAACCACAAAAAGATCTAAAAAACGAGTTTCATAATACAATACGACAAGTTAGAAAAATGATAGTCAAAATAAGTGCGTGCGTGAATTGGTTATATTCATTCAATAAATATTGAATGAAAATTAATGCTTTTGATAGAAAAGGAGTTGATGAGATAAAGTTTAATTAAGGAATAAGTAGTATTGCCTCCAGAGCAGGGGAAGGGAAATTGGTCGCTGAATGAGAGAGTGAAGTGGAAAGGTAGTTTACCCCAAAGGAGAAAGTTGAGGGATTGATATATCACAGGCCCACACTGTCCCATTATCGTCGTTCATTCTTACCCCGATTCATATTCTTGAGTTCATTTCTCTCCCTCCTTAATTTCTATACTTTATCGCGCGGTATTCATACGAACACAAACAACACACACACAAATCATTTTTATATACTATAAATAATATATCGATTTTGTTTTTATAATAATAAATTTATTAATTGCTTTTTCATTAATATTTTTGATTAATAGAATTTGTCGTGAGTCCGCGAATATTTTCAGTGCGTAAAAACTTCGGTTCTATATTTTCTTACCTGTTTTTTAAAAAATCGTTTTTTAGAGAGGCTTAAAAGGCCAAAAGTGTTTTTTTTTTCTTTTTTTCTGTGAATTAAAAATAAAAAGTGATTTTTTTTTTAGTTTATCGAAAATTTGTGATTTAACAAAAACCGTAATTAATATTAATCAAAACGTGAGGTAAAACCTTTTTTTTTAAAGGGAACAAGACCCGAGACCTTTCAGAAAAAGAGTCACTAAGAACCAAAAGGTCATCAAGAGACACCCAAGGTCACCCGAGGTCAACCGGGGTCATCCAAGGTCAAAAGGTCAAATCAAGGTCAAAAGGTCAAATTTTCAAAAGTGTCAAAAATGCTCAAGAAAGGTCAAAAAAGGTCACCGGCCCAAAAATTTGCCCTAATTGACCTAGAATACAGAAAATTATTTTTATTTTGACCTAAAAACATTAGAAATTGTTTCCTTTGACTAAAAATAACAGATAATTGTCATATATTTAGATCAAAAATGAAATTCATATTTCTTGACCTGACTTATTTATTTTACTGCAACAGAAATTTAGAAAACACAATTATCACAACAGAAATTTAGGCTGAAACTAAATTACTTCCTCAAGATAGGCAACTATAGTCCAAAGTGTGAAACTTGTGACAAGGACCTTATAGAACAACTTTGTGTAAGAACTTCGAAGATACTTATTGCGAAGAACCAGATAGATAACAAAATCAAAGGTTGGGTAACCTCTTGACAAAAGAAGAACAAATAAGTTAACCTATATCATATAACATTTTTTAAAATAATTTTGAAATAGAACTTTGATAATTCTTTAAATAAGTTTAACAGAGAAAAATAAAATTTATAGAGAAATTTGATTATTTTTTCTACACTTTTAGAAAATTTATTTTTAGTTTTTGAACTATAGAACTTTAAATAATTTTGAAAATAAAAAATTTGATAGCTACCCAATAATTTTGAGTCCAAAATCAAGTTGACATCGAACCTTAGGACTTTCTTTTAATACTGTTAATAGAAAACTAATTTGATTATATTGAAACTTGACTAGACAAAATAACTAACGGTTTAAATTTAAAATTTAATAGTGATTAACTTAAACAGTAATTGTAATAATTAAAATCGAATAAAAATACTTTTAATTATTCAATTAAAATTAATATGATTTAAATTTATTTTGTTTAATAAATCAGTACTGCACATATTTTCTTTGAACATAGAAATAAAATTTTTTTGAAAAATATTTGAAATATTTGAAAAAATAAAAGTGAGAAAGTTTTATAAAAAATATTTTTTAAATTTAAAAACTTTTTGTTTGGAAAACATTTTCAAACCATTTTGAACTCACGCTTCATCATAAAGAAAAGTTTGAGAACTTAGTTTTTTTAGTTTGATTAACTTGAGTTAATTAAAGTTTAATCATGACTAAGTTTAAACCAATAGTCTTTACAGGTCTTTGCGTATTTATCAACCATTGTTTATCATTTCTCTGCTACCTGGTATCAGAAGGCCTACGTTAGCCGACCAGTTGGACTCAATGGAAGCTTCAGCGTAGAGCCTGAAGGGATATACAGACTTAGAAAATGTATTGATAATCACAGAGAACAAGGATGAGACATGCGATAGATACCAATATAAGAAGTCCATATGATTCTATTCAAGATGAAGAATATAAATAAACAGAAGTAAAGACTACGGACGGACAGAAAATCAGAAGGACATTACAGGAGCAAGTCCCAAGGCTCAATTTACTGAGAGGTTTATCAGAGATTATGGAACTTCTTCCAGTCATAAACTTCTGAGAATCTGCGGTAATAAACACGGGGCTTACAAAACCCAAATAGAGAAACAGCTTGGACTTTTGCATCAAACCAGGAAAAACAGAAAATACAAAACATTTCATACTTAGATACAGTTGTTGTTCAAAGACAAATGTTGTTGGCATATTGTGGTAAAGGTGAAATGCGATTCGGCGGGCAACTCCCCTTCAAAAATTAGAAAAGAAAAACTTAATCCCTTCCTGGAATGGCCAAAACAGAAATTATAACAATAGAGTGAGTTTCAGGTGGAACTTTGGGACAGACCAACCAAAAGTATTACCCTATATGCGAGGAGCAACCTCAAATCGTTGGTCCATCCAAAAAATACTCTAAAAATAATCTTTCAAAATATGCAGCCCCCTTACAACAGGCTTGCTAAAACAACCATTGCCTAACAATGCAACCAGTCTACAATCCACTACCCATATGACCCTTATGGAGGATACTATCCAAAAGCTGCGTATATCCCTCCCACTACCAGAGTTAGCTAAAGAATTAAAATTGTATGAAGGAGACAACAAGACACCAACTGGGTGCGGAATTAAATTTGAGGATTTACCTTTACTACCGTACAAGAGAATATACGTCGTCATGGTCTAAACTGCAAAGACAGAAAAATAAGACTAATGCTAAGACCACATACTCTTCTGATTATCACATCCGAGCCCGCCAGTATATTTGAGAAGAATAGCAGCATTCTCAGGGCAGACCACTAGAGGACATTTTTAATTCAATTGAAATTTTGCTCAAACCAGAAAAAAACCGCAAGACAATCTTCTGTATACTTAAACAGCTTCATGAAAATTCAAGGAGAACACACTTGTAATCTTACTAATTCAGTTGACGTGAAAGAAATCTCCTTTGGGTACAGAAAAACTCTATATATTGAGACTTCCTATTGGAACTTTACTTCTCAACAAATAAATATGCATTAATAGTGACTTATGACTAAGAATTTAGAGAGTATGGAAGAGCCATAGATTATAGAAAGACTTAGAGAAAAAAAGGTTTTAAAAGCTTAAACAAGGACTGAGTTTTGTTAGAAATTTTCCCTTCCCTTGCCCTAATGCGGTTGCTTGTTCAAACTAACAGAGAGCAACAAGATTAGAAGAATACAGTTAGAGTATTCTATACAGAAATATAGCACTAATAATAGTATACTAGGAAAGAAAGAACTACCATAACCTTCCATGAGAACATAAACCATGGAATGGAAAAAAAATGAATACTTCTAAAATTCAGGAAAGAAGACAAAGCCCTTCTCCAAATTATCACGACTTCCTAAAATAAGGAGTGATGAAAATCAAACCTACAGTAAAGATGATAATAAGCAATGCCCAACTACTGCTAAAGTGCTTATGAATCTTTTGGTACGGCATCATCTCCTAAAAATTTGCTGTTGGATAACCAATCATTGCCGGGTGTTGGAAAAATCATCCACACAGGGGTTTCACGTCTAATTGCAAGAATTGCACCTGTGCATCCCAAATGAGAATGAAAATAATATACGTAAACAAATAAAAACCCCACTGATGTTGATAATGGGGGCAAAGCTCGAAGAGTCGAGATTTAAAAATATGCAATTTACTTTGGAAGATGTCAAACTCTTTAACTCTTAAGAATTGACGTATTCAATTGGTAAGTAGTCCTAAAAAACAACTAGAGTTCACCTGATTACAAATCATTTTTAACGAACAAGAAGAAATCTGGGGAAATTTTATGGCCTTTCTTAGGATGATAACGAACAGTTTTTTACACCAGATCTTTCAGAAAGAGAACAAAATTTTTGATTCCAGGCAAAGATTTAAATGAAAAAGATGGGTAAATAGAACAGAATTAAAGATCAATACTCAAGCTTAAAGAAAGAGAGGTTCCATATAACCTCTAGCTTTCTTGTGTAGAATTAGACCCCAAAATTGGACTGTCATATTTTTTTGTCAATATTTTGACTCCAACAAAACCTCATCAACGGGTCAAGATACCTTAGCCCAAGACATCTCAGAAACATCCGCCCGACCGTTGGAAGGGAGGAAAACTCTGAGACCTTTACGGGCACCTGATGGTCAATCAAGGCCTGAGAAACATTCCAGTGTCTCACTTCCATCTGAGATACTGGATGCGATACCATCTACTTCTAAGGCACACCAAAAAAAAAAAAAAATTTTTACCCCAGTTTTTTTAACCTTTTTAGTATATTGTAAAAACTGGCACAAAGCCAACTGTCGAAGCCTTTGCGAATGACATCTTTACCCTCTAGTACCAAAGTCTATTCAGCCTACTTTACTAATAACGATCAGACCTATTCTCTCATCGCCATTTAAATCTTAAAGAAGGAACTAATGAAATTAAGTCACGAATCCTTTGCCAAATTGGGGAAGCTTTTTTCTCATGAATCAAGCAAAAAAGATAACTAAGAAAGACAGAATGATAATAATCATAGAAAAATATTACATAAGGGAAATAAATAAGTTTAAAAATATAAAACAATTACAGTATAATGTAAAAACCAGAAATTAATTATATTAAAAGGCTCTACACAGAGATTGATTAATAAAGGCTCCATTCTTGACTAAGCCTACACAGAACATTATTTAAAAAGGCTCATGGGAAAGCCTACAAAAAAGTTAATTATAAAGGCTCATTGAAGAAGCCTACAAAGACAAAAAATTACTACGGTTCATTGAAGAAGACCTACCAAGAAGAAGTGAATAAAACTCTGCTTGTTCGTCAAAAGAAACAAAGAAAATCTCACAAACGTTTCCTCCGGCCTTCCTTCTACCTTAGGACTTTAATAGTCAGAATGAAGAAATAGAAATTCCAATTGTATTAATAGAAGAAACAATGGCACCGGCTCAATCTATGGTTATTTGAAAGTCAGACCTTAGAGTAAAGAAGAGATTTAAAATTGGAAAAGAAGTGTTTAATAACACCTGTTTCCTTAGGGCCAATATATTTTGCAAACTCTGTGTGCCCAGTTAGGAAACAATGAAGTCATTTTAAGTTATATTTCACCACACAACCTTTAAAATATTAAAAAAAAATAAAATATAGGAAAATGGATGTAAAAATATAAAAACTCATTGAAAAGAAATTTATAATAAAAACTGCAAAACAGCATACAGAAAAATGCAATAGGTTCTACTTGTATAGTAACCTGCTCAGAAAATTTATCAAAATAAAAGCTCATTTGAAAAATGCATACAGAGAGATTGTAACAGAAATAATTTAATTAAAGAAGAAGCAGATGTTTCTATTTTCACAGAAACTCTGAAGCATTAGAAAGAAAACCCTCTCCTTGATTTGTTAAGAATATAAGAGAGTTATTGCCTCTAGTGATATGCAGTTCCTGTAGCTATACAGATTTGACAATAGAACATTACCTCCAGATGCTCCACATAGATTATTTTTAGAAACACGGTATCGTCTCCCACAATCGCTATTGGAAGACAATTAGATAATTTTTACAGATGCAGCTTTTAAAGAAAGGAATATATTAAAGCTTGCTATTCGCCACATAGTTCACCTCTCACTAGCGTGAGTTGGCAAAGAAAAACTCTAACAACTCGTGATTTGTATAGAATTTATAGGCACCTGAACTCCGTTCAGTGTCACCAGATGTGTTACCCATTGCCTCAAATAGACGAAAAATATTGTTTTCGTCTAAGCAAGGCAGTTAACGATTTTCACTAGTTAGCTAGACTGGATCGACGCGTACCATTCCCCGCTTCGAAATGCGAGTGAGGAAACACAGATTTATGCTATTCACACGTACTAGCGAAAGGGACTATTCTAGCACAACATGATTATTACTCTTGTGGGCACCCATAATGCCCAAATACCTATGCATCAGGATCAATTTGCAGGTCACGCTGTTGAACCATTTATTAGGACCTTTTGCCCAAGTATATTTGGATGATGTCTTAATCATGGGAAAATAAACAAGAACATTTTGAAAACTTAAAAGAAAGTTTTTACCCGCATTTAGAAAAAAATAAAATTGCGGAGTTATAATTGCCAAATGTCATTTTCTACAAACTTCAGCTTTCTGTATTTAGATTTCTAAAATTAGAAAGACGACGAATTTCACCAGCCCAGCAAAGACTTAGGAATCAATTGAAGACGTTTTCGTCCTTCAGCAAGTGTTAAGGAAACACAATCCTTATTAGGATAATTTTCTACGTATTTTCGACTTACTTAATTAGTGAATCTTTGCACTCTAATATGCCGAAAACCATAATATAACCTGAATAAAAAAAGAATGTAAGTTTGAATTGAAAAGGAAGAACACCAAAAGAAGCATTGATCTTAAAAGAGAAGCTTTGTTGGTTACAACCTCAGTTAATACTTTTCCAGATTTATTCCAAAAGCCATTTTTTAATAGGTTACAGACGCCTGTCGACATGGAAAATAGGGGGTTTCTTTACAAATGTCGGACGATGGCACAAGAAAAAAGCATTGTCCTTGTTTCAAAGAGTTGTTAAGAGGCAGTTGAACTCAACTATGAATATATATAGAAAAGGAGTGTTTAAGCTGTTGTTTTTTCACTAACAGAAAGTTTAAGAGATACAGTTTGGTTACCCCCACACTATATTAAATGGATAACAACCTCTATTGCTTTATATTTCGCAAACAAGCAACGACAGGGCGCCTACCGGTGGAATTTTTGTTAATAGTTTCTCACCAACTAAAAGTATAGACGGGAAAAAACTGTGAAAATCCACAGGGTACGATAGAAGCTAGACATCAGCAAAAGCTCCAAACGTTTATTTCTCTTAAAGGAGAAAGTAGAAACCGATCCTACCAAGAAAAGATTTTATTCAACGAAAGAAACTTTCATAGGAACAAGAAAAATTAGCCCATAGTATTAAAAGAATCTAGCTTTAATTGCTAAAGAAAACCCTAGAAAACTTATCCACATAATTTTCCATAAGAAGTTAGTTCTAATGCTAAAACTAGAAGAACCTTCATTGTATACAAGTACCAAGAATCAAAGCTATGAACACACAGTTATAGATCAATGCCATTCTCCACTATGAAGTGGGCATGTGAGCGACAACAGACGGACTGAAAAACCGAGTTCGAGAGAGATACCGTTTTTCCTAACATCTAAGTAAGTTAGTAAAGA
>JABUQX010000982.1:0-2500 GCA_015478945.1 Trachelipus rathkii
ATTTTTAAATATTTTAAACATTGCTCTTATGCATTATTAGGCTTATTTAAAGTGCTTAAATTAATTGCATTAAATTAATGTGTGATAGGCTAATGCCATCATTTTTTGCTTTAATTTTATTAGGACTATTGTCATCTGACATTTTTGCGCTTTTAAAATTTGCTTTAGGCCTGCTATCCTTGGGTAGTGGTCCTCCTTTAAAAATATTGTAGATTGAATAAATCTACCTACATTCTTGAGTTTTACAATTTTAATTCTGGTTTAGGCTGTGGAGCTATGCTCAACTTGTCATTGATTTTTACATTTTTATACAAATTGCCTCTCACAGTTGTGTAAAAAAAAAATTCGTTTTATTTATGAATATTGGATTAGATTCTGGATTACATGGTATTTTTTGAATGGTTATCTCGCATGTTTTGTGTAATTCAAACTTTGTGTGTTCTTTCACATTTGTATATTAATTATCGAGCACTTGTGTGGCCTTGTTTTAAAACATTACAATGACTTACATACTATATGTGTAGTCCTTTAATTTGGGCCTATTGGCTTTCTTTAAAAGTTTACATGACCTTACATTATATGTTGGTCTTCTTTATTTGGCCTTTTTTTTGGCTTTTAAAAGAAACATTATATTGACCTTTTGCATCATGGTGTAGTCCCCTTTCATTACTTAGGTATGTGGGCCTTAGTAAAAAAAAAAACTCCTTTATTTGACATTACATATGTGTTTTGTTTATTTTTTGCATTCCTGGCCCCATTCGGCTTTCTTTTTAAAAAAAAAAGAATTTTTTCCTTGACCCACTGTGTATCATTATTTTATAGTTTAAAAAAAAAAAAGATTTTTTTACTTTGAACCTTTAACCCATTTAATTTCTGGTTTAAAACTGTATGGTTTTGCACAACATGTGCTAAACCCTTTATACTCCTATTTCCTTTTTTTCTCTGGGTTTTACAACGTGTTATTATATCACCAATACTTGTTTTATTCAAAGCCTAAAAATCTTACTTTTTTAAAATTTAATATTGATTAAATTTTATCGATTTTGATGTTTGCACACTAGTAGTCCTTTGGATCTGTATCAATTATATTTAAATACTATTATTGATTCTGAATTTTTAAACAGAGAATTGCTTATTTTTATATTATGCCTATATTGATAACAACAGGGGTGGTAACTCAATCTCATTAACATCTATGCATTGAGATTTGGTCCCTTGCATATGAATGTTTAATATTGTTTACTAGAATATTCGGCTTTTCACATGCTCAACTGTATTTTTTAATTGTTTATTTTATTTTCATTTTATTTTGGATTGAAATTTGTTTTAAAAAATTGCTTGCACTTTGAACACTGCTTCCCTTAATTTGCTGAAGGAGCATAAGAACATTTCTTATGTTCTTGTGTTCTTTCAGCAAATTCTTTTTGTCGGGAGGTTGTTAGAAATATTTATTCTTGTATTAAACCTTCCTATTTTGCTATTAACTATTTTCTATTGAAGTAGGGGATTTTAAAAATGGTTACAAAAAATTAAGAATATTTCTTGTTCTATGCTTCCTCAAGTTATATTATACTTTTTGCGCGAAACGTTGGTTGGGAAAATACAAATCATTATAGGCCAAATTAGCCGAAGCCATGTTTTTTACTTTTCTATATTGAATATAAATGAGAAGACAGATTAGCCTAAGTCAAAAAAAAAAAAAGCCAGTACTGAAGAGTTTTTAAAATGTAGCAGTGCGCTATAACTATTATTTTATAAAGTCCCCATTTGCCAGAAAATAACTAAGTATATTTATGTTTTATAGTTGTAAGTGGATAGGCTTGATAAATCTTACCTTATTAAAAGATAGAGTATACGCTTGTCCAAGCTTGAATTGGGCTAGGATTCTATGATGCCAAGCTGGCCCCAACTCTTTGTATTCCGACTTTAGCAGGGCTGGTTGTTAGGTATTCTATCTATTCTATTTAATTCTAATCTTCTCTAACTTTATCGCCCTATCCTTGGTTTAAGTTTGGTACAACCACTCTTACTAGGTAATAGATTATGATAGCCTTAAGCTTTAAACTTTAACTACCGATACCTTAAATAATAAAGCCTTCAATAAAAAGGCACAATCCCAAGTTACACATACACCGATATTTATCAAGCTATATCATAAACCTTAGGTGAGTTGTATTATTGATTTTTAAACCTTTTTTTAAACTTATTTATTAAGCTAGTTTTAATAATTGAATAGACGTCTCAATTTGGAAGGAACAGTCACAAACTGTTCTATTTACTCCTTTCGGATAATTCTGCAAAGAATTTTTCCAATAATATATATATTATTTAAGTTTTCCAATAAAAAAAAAATATATATATATATATATATATATATAGTTCAAACTCCGTACTATATTCAGATCTATATATATATATAGTATTATATATATATATATATATTAATATATATATTAAATATATTAAATTATATTATATATATATATATATATATATAATT
>JABUQX010000982.1:7500-10000 GCA_015478945.1 Trachelipus rathkii
ACCCACATCCAAAAAAACTTGGCAAAAAGCATCAATTTGCTCGCCCTCCCATGGTAATTTTATACACCTTATGGTTGTTCTTTAAGGAAACCAAAAATAATTCGGCCTGTTTCGACACTTTGTTCTCTAGTATTCAAAATCGAAGTAAGCAACAGTCCATCAAAACATATTCGTCTTTATATTTAATGGTTTTGAAAGTCCAAAGGACACGGTATCAAGCCATGTTCTTTCGAGTAAACTCAAAAAAAGAGTTAGCAAGGGAGGGGCCCAGAGGGGAGCCCATTGCTACACCATCAATCTATTGGCAGAGAACATCATTAAATAAGAATAGGGTATCTGAGGTAGCAATATCAATTAATCTAGTAAACTGTCTCTTCGTAAGGCCCTTTATCCTCTCACAACTTTGAAAAAGAGAATCTATTATTATGTTACATGTTTCCTTACTAATGTTCCTCTTTATGCCATTCTGAATTTACGTGGGCTTTAGAGCGTGATTGCATGTCTTTATATTTTCTAAATGTTTTTAGGATAAATGAGCCAAATATACCTATACCTCTTTTGATAGAAGGTCTAAATAAGACACAATTTACAAAACGGTCCTTTCAATATATTAGAATACGCTACCCAAGAATTGTGCAGATATAGCCATTCATAAAGAAAAGCTCTCTTTTCCTCTTCAACATCTTTAAAATTGTACATATTTGGTGGTTTGGACCGGTTTCGTTAATAAGTTCAAACTTAATCATCTTTAGCCAATTTTGGTTCCAAATTACGAATTTCCAATATCCAGGACGTTTTCCTCTTAGTATACTATATATCCCAAGTACAGCAACACTACTAAATTTAGTTTCAATAACAGGATTCTCCTCAATAAATACGTAAAGAAATACATACAATTCAGAATTAATTTCAAACGTGTTGCGATTCTGGGGAATGGGACAACAACGAATGTATATGGATGAGCGATATTCCAAGTGTGGGGGGGAAGACAGGTTAGGTATGGCCCTCCCTTACATTTCTAACCACAAAGTAACTAAGATAAAAAAAAGGCTTTCATATATTATATAATATATATATAGTATATATATATATATATATATATATATATTAATATATATATTATATATAATATTATATATATTATTATATATATAATATATATAATATAAATATATAATATATATGTAATATATATATATATAATATATATATATATATATATATATATATATATATAATTATATATATAATATATATATATATATATATATATATATATATATATAGTTATATATATATATATATATTATATATATAATATATAATTATATATATATCGATTTAATCATTGATAAAAAAATTTCATTGTGGAAAGTTCTTGTGAGGTTGAAAATCTAGGGTGGGGCCATGGCCCTACCTTCCTCATACGGCGCCCTATATATAATATATATAATATATAATTTATATTATATATATATATATTATATATATATATATATATAATATATATATATATATATATATAATATACTTATAACGTAGATATAAAACCACTTAAAACGTAGTTGTAAATATTTCATATAAGTTGCTCACCCTTGGCGTAAAATATTTTTTGGGTTAAGTTACATTGATTATAGGTATTTATTTTCTATTTCTAATGGGTTCACGATGACCTCAACGTTCGATATACACATATTAATAAGCACACACTTTTTATTTTTTAATACTAAGTTAAAAACCGGGAGACTAAAAATTAAGATTCTTGGGGTGGGGAAGCCATGAGCTTTCGTCCAACATTACGGATGGACCTTTTCAAATGGAATGTATTTACAACAAAGCGATGGCCTGCCGACTCGGAGGGTTATTGTTAGTTTCAGGAAAGTTTTAGTTGGTTGGTCTTTTGTTATTTTTAAGATCAGTGAAATACTTTGAGGAGAGCAATATTGAATTTTGTATTTTGTCTGGCTTGAATTGACCGGCTGATTTATTAAAGTTATTTGTGTTATAAATGTATATGGATTCTGTTATTTTTCTACTTTGTACTTGATTTATGGTTTTGAGTGTGGTGATGTTTGTCAAATTGATTTTATGATGAGTATTGGTGCGATGGGTGGTGAGAGCAGAGTTTATATTGTCGTCGGTTAAATCTGCTTTATGTTGAGATATGCGTCGGGATAAATCGTTTGTTTCTCCAATATATACAGATGGGCAATTGTAGCACGGGATTTGATATACGCATTGTTGTTGAATATTGTTTCTTTGTTTAGGGGGTTTGAGAGTGCGTTTGAGAGTGAATATGTTAACCGATTTAACCGACGACAATATAAACTCTGCTCTCACCACCCATCGCACCAATACTCATCATAAAATCAATTTGACAAACATCACCACACTCAAAACCATAAATCAAGTACAAAGTAGAAAAATAACAGAATCCATATACATTTATAACACAAATAACTTTAATAAATCAGCCGGTCAATTCAAGCCAGACAAAATA
>JABUQX010000982.1:30000-32500 GCA_015478945.1 Trachelipus rathkii
TTGTACTAATAAGACTTCTTTTTCTTTGGTTCGGTTGTTTCTTTTGTTTTCCTTTGTTCTTTTAGGTTTCTTGTGGTTTCCTTTGTTTTTTTTGTTTTCTTTGGTTATCTTTGGTGTTTCTTTTGGTTTCTTTTGGTTTCTTTTGGTTTCTTTTGGTTCCTTGGAGCTTCTGCCTCTTTTAGTGTCTTTGTCTTCTTTTGGATATTTATCTTGTTATTCTTTTTGTTTTTTGTTTCCTTTAGTTTCTTTTTGGTTTCTCTTTGTTTCTTTTTTTTCTTTTGGATTCTTTTGGTTTCTTTTGGTTTCTTTTGGTTTCTTTTGGTTTCTTTTGTTTTCCTTGGTTTCTTTTGTTTTTTGGTTTCTTTTGGTTTCTTTTGGTTTCTTTTGGTTTCTTTTGGTTTCTTTTTCTACGGGTTTCCTTTTGTTTCCTTTTGTTTCTTTTAGTTTCTTTTAGTTTTTGGTTCTTTGGTTTCTTTGGCTGTTCTTTGATTTCTTTTGTTTCTTATTGGTTTTTTGTTCTTTTGGCTTCTTTTTTTCTTTTGAATTCTTTTGGTTTCTTTTGGTTTATTTTGTCTTCTTTTGGGTTTATTTTGGTTTCTTTTTGTTTCTTTTGTTTTCCTTTGGTTTCTTTTGTTTTTTTTGGTTTCTTTTGGTTTCTTTTTTTTCCTTTGGTTTCTTTTGTTTTTTTTTCTTTTGGTTTCTTTTGGTTTCTTTTGGGTTCTTTTGGTTTCTTTTGGATTCTTTTGGTTTCTTTTGGTTTCTTTTGGCTTTCTTTGATTTCTTTTGGATCCTTTTGGTTTCTTTTGTTTTCTTTTGTTTTCCTTTGATTTCTTTTGGATTCTTTTGGTTTCTTTTGGTTTATTTTGTCTTCTTTTGGGTTTATTTTGGTTTCTTTTTGTTTCTTTTTTTTCCTTTGGGTTCTTTTGGTTTCTTTCGTTTTCTTTTGGTTTCTTTTGGTTTCTTTTTTTTTCTTTTGTTTTTTTTCTTTTGTTTCTCTTGTTCAGTTTTGGGTTTCTTTGGTTTCTTCAGAACGCTTCTACCGACTTTTTCATTTTGTGCTTCTTTTGGGCCTAATTTCGTTCCCCCTTTTTGTTTTTTTCTTCCTTTGGTTTCTTTTGGTTTCTTTCGTTTTCTTTTGGTTTCTTTTGGTTTCTTTTTTTTCCTTTGGTTTCTTTTGTTTTCTTTTTGTTTTTTAGGTTTCTTTTGTTTATTTTGGTTTCTTTTGGTTTCTTTTGGTTTCTTTTGGTTTCTTTTGGTTTCTTTTGGTTTCCTTTGGTTTCTTTTGGTTTCTTTTGGTTTCCTTTGGTTTCTTTTGGTTTCTTTTGGTTTCTTTTGGTTTCCTTTGGTTTCTTTTGGTTTCTTTTGGTTTCTTTTGGTTTCTTTTGGTTTCTTTTGGTTTCTTTTGGTTTCTTTTAGCTTCTAGTATTTTTTTTTTATTTATTTAGAATTTCTTTTCATTTACATTACTCGTTGGTTTCTAATACTTTTCCTTTGATTTATTTAAAATTTCTTTTCATTTACAATGCACAGTATAAGTATTTTTTTTAGTGTGTTTATATTTAAAGTAACTTGGGAAGTTTAAAAGAAGTTTAACATTAATAATTCCGAATGTTATGTCATCATATTAGAGTGTTTGATTATGAAGAATCAAAATCATATTTAAACATAAGTTTGAGCTTTAGTTTAAAATTATCCCTGAATAAATATATATATATAATATATATATATATATATAGATTAATATTAATATATTTGTATATGTTATATATATATATATATATATATATATATATATATTATTTTTAATATATAATATTTGTTATATATATATATATATATATATATATATATATATATATATTATATATATATATATATATTATATATATATATATAATATATATATATATATAACGAAAATTGGAATTATTGGTACTAGGTTATGGTAATAATTATTTGAGTTTATCTTATGTGTGAGTTTGTGTGTCAATGGGAGCTGTATTTAATAAGCGATAATAATTTTCATGGTTTACTTTTTAATTTTCAAATTTGTGTAATAATAATAATACCTACATACAACCCATTTTCAACGACAAATTTCTATAAAATTTGTCCAAAATCCAGAATTTTTATTTTATTCTAGAAAGTCTACATCTGAAGGGCATAGCCCTATTCTAGGAGGAGGACTTTTCTAGGTTGTTGTTACCTAGGATCCGGGCAAGAGATCGAACCAAGGCTCGATACCGTTGAGCCACACTAGACTACGAATGAGTAGTCCAACCACTTTAAAATATGGTCTCTGTATTCGCTAATTGATGAAATACAACAGTGACAAGATTCGATTCTCTTGTCTTGCGCTTTGCTGCGGAGCCGGTAAATATTAGGATGGCTCCACCTCTGGTTCCGGCTCCATCGGTTTAAAATTATGTGACTCTCACTCCTACTCGAGCTTCGTGTCGTTTTATTTTATAGTAAAAATAATTTTTTGAGCCGGCTCTGT
>JABUQX010000982.1:50000-52500 GCA_015478945.1 Trachelipus rathkii
ATATATTTATATATTTATTATTATATATTATATATATATTATCATAATATATTATTTATATTTATATATATAATATAATATATATATATTTATATATTATATATATATATATATATTATATATTTATATATATATATATATATATTATTATATAATATATATATATATATTATTATTATACAAATCTATATAAATAAATATTATATATATATATATATATATATATATTATTATATATACACACATATATATATTATATATATATATATACTCTCTATATTATATTATATATATATATTATTATATATATATATTATATATTATATATGATATATATTATATATATATATATATAATGTGTTATATTCATGACAGGAGGTCGACGTATAAAAAAACTTTAAGCATTGTTACTAGTAAAACAATACTTTCACAATATTTAAATCAAGTTTTCTTAAATGTAATGTTTTTAAATTGGAATTTAAAAGAATTATTTATGGCTCATAAACTTTCAATTGAATTGAATATGTATTTATATACTATAAATATATATACATATATATTATATATATATATTAATATATAATATATATATACAATAATATATATATATATATATATATTATATATTTATTTATATCTATATAATATATATACTATATATATATATAATACTTATATTTATATATATATAATATATATATATATTATAATATATATATTATATAATATATATTACTATATTATATATATATATAATACTATATAATATATATTATATTATATATCTATATTATATATATATATAATATATATACTATATATATATATATATTTTATTATAATATCTATATATATATACTATATATATTATAATAATATATATATATATAATATATACTTGCTCCTATAAAATAAGTGTTGAATTCAGAGCCCCTAAAAGTAATCAATAAATAAAAACAAAAAAAAGAAAAATGAATAAATTGAGTATAAAATTGTTTGTAATTATTTAAAAAAAATAACTCACTTATTGAAACCAAATTTTTTTTAAGTAAGAAATTTAAACAAAAAAAAAATAATAAAGTCAAGGTTATATTATATTGTTAATTAAAATAATTGACTTTTTTAGACAAACAAAAAAATAAATAAAGTAAAACTTTATATTTAACGTATCTAATAAATTAATTGAGTTATTGAACCAAATTTTGACTTCTTAAGAAGCTTCTCCTTTCCCATAATGAATGAGTCAAAGGAGATTTTACTCTTCCATCGCGGGATTCGAACACTGGACTCCGCGTCGCTGAGTTAACAGTAACCGGGCGCTCTATGCACTAGGCCATAGATAGTGATAGGCTAAATTCTGGATCCGGTAGATTCACCGGTATACACAATTACTTTAGGTTAGGTTAAGTTATGTTAGGTTATGTTATATTATGTTAGATTAGGTTAGTTAGGCTAGATTAAATAAAATAGGTTAAGTTTTGTTTTATTATGTTATTTTAGATAAGTCAGATTAGATTAGATTAGTCTAATATTATGTTAGGTCTCGCAGCGTGTAGTTAGGTTAAATAGGTTAGTTTTGATTATAGTATGTTAGATTAGATAGTAGGTTAGATTAAGTTAGGTTAGGTTAGGCTAAGTTAGGTTATATTATGTTAGGTTACGCAAGTTAGATTAGGTCAGGTTAGGTTATATTATGTTAAATTATGTTGGTTAGATTAGATTAGGTTAGGATAGGTTAGGTTAAGTTTCGTTAGGGTAAATTGTTTATCATAATGAATTGTGTCAGTCGATGAAAGTTCTGAATGTTCGCAACCCCCTAAATTCACTTTTCCTTTTCCCTCCCTCTTCGCCTTCTATTCTGAATATAAAAGAGATATTAAATAGATGATATTTTTAATAGTAGTAATTACTTCATTTTCAATTTAGTGCGTCAGTTTTATATGATGGGCAATAAAAGCAGCATAAATGTCATATTACTTAAATCTTAATTAAAGGAGAATAAATGGCAGTATGTAAATTGAAGTAAATAAAAAAGTGCGATAAAGTTTACGATAAAGGTGAGCGATAAATTTGGAAGTATTTTTTTGTGACGAGTATGAATAATAAATCACAGGACCTTTAGTGGTATTGGCAATGTTATTTAATATTTCCACCTGGTTGTCCTGCATTTGTATCGGTTTGTTTTTTTTTTATTTGCATCATTGTTGTTCTTTTTTGTACTTTATTTGTCCTCCTTAAAACGCAATCGGTTTGCTACTCCTATAGGTATGCGTTCTTGTCTTCAATTTATCGCTTTTGTTCGTCCTTGAATTGGTTTTGTCCTTCAATTATATTGATTTTAATTTTCTTTATATGTATCTGTTTTGTTTTTATTTATTTGTATCTGATTCGTCCTTAATTTGAATGAGCTTTGTCCTTTGTTAGTTGTATTTTTTTGTATTTTACATTTGTTAGGAAAAAGCATAGCGAAGCTATATTAGGATGTTAATTGCACGGCTGA
>JABUQX010000982.1:57500-71086 GCA_015478945.1 Trachelipus rathkii
TAATAATTAAAATATAATAATAAAAATAATAATTAATAATGATTAATAATCTAAATAATAATTATATTTATATATATATATATATATTATATATATTATATATATATATATATATATATTATATATATATATATATATATATATATGAATTATATTATAATATATCTATATCTGTCTTGTTGCGAATTTTAAAGGTAATAGTAAAAATTACGCGCGCCTATTTCTAATCTATATTTGATTACAGCTTATTAGGCAAGTAGTTAAATATATGGACGGTGATATTGAAAAAGTTAAGTGAGAGACGAGAGATTAGAGAGAGAGAGAGAGAGAGAGGAGAGAGAGAGAGAGAGAAGAGGAAAGAGAGAGAGAGAGAGAGAGAATATGGGAACAATGTGTGTTAAATGATGTTGAGAATTCGTGTTGGATGATGTTTTTACTCTGAAATTGGTCTAGGAAAAATACTTATAAAAAATAGAAAAAAGTGTTGCTCCTTTTCTTCACTCCTAAAACACACACACACACACCAACAACCACACACACACACCACATTATATATATATATATATATATTATTAATATATATATTATATATATATATATATATATTATTATATATTATATATATAATATATATATTATATATATATATATTTTAGTATATATTAATAATATATTATATATATATATATATTATATATATATTATATATATAATAATAGATAATATATTTCATATAATTATATATATATATTATATATATATTATATATTATATGATATTATATGATAAATATTCGATAAGTATTCGGTATTCGGCGCCTATTCGGCCAAAAATTACGAAATTATTCGGGTATTTCGGTTTTGCCGAACTATTCGGGCGAAAATTATTGAGCTTTTAAACAATTAATTACGTCAACATAAGGGAAGTTATTTCAATTTAAAATTGAATTTAGAACTTATTTCCAAAAAATAAAAATATAGCCAATTTTGTAGCCAATTATGGCGCGATCTTTGTCATTTGTCAGGTCCTATAAGGGCCTTTTGGAAATTTTTCAATTTCTAAAAGGAATTCATTTAGTGATACGCGATAATGGACCAAAGCATGGTAGCTGGTATAAGGGAGAGTGGATTGCATATCAATTTCAGTGTTTTTTATTCACAATGTTGCAACTATGATCCACGATTTCAATATTTATGTTCAGAAGTTCGGTTAGAGTTTTTATTTACTTGCGAAGCATATCCTTTAATTTTCACCAATTCACGACGCAGCTGCAAAGCTTAAAACTTTACAGATGCAGCCGAATGTCAAACATCATAAATTAATTCAAGACGTTTCTCACGCTGGAACAGAACTTATGTTATGCTTAAATGATTGTTTGAACAAAAAGTTCCCCATATCCATATACGCTGCTGAATGCAATCAGAAAATGTTGAATGATTTTCAGTGGCAAAATTATTCAATTTACTTGGCCATTTGACCACATCACTAAAACAAGCATTTAAAGTGAAGTAACAGTCGGCCAGTGATCCCTTCCATTTTAGCATTAAATCTATTTTTAAATAGCAATTAAAAGCAAAAGCTCCAGTGGAATAATTACACTCGTTTGAAGAGCTTAGAAATCAGTAGAAAAAAGAATTTCTAAGTTTCTATGTGATAAAATCTTTGTGTGATAGCTCTTTCTTAGATACTGGATTCAAGCTTATTTTCTCAACTTGAATCGGGATGAATCAGGTAAAAAAATAGGTCGTTGAGACCATGGAAAGAAATGCAGAAATTTAGCTCCTGACGATTGATTCAGTATAGGTGGGAGTTTGAATGAAGGTTCATTTTCACTTCTTAATTGGATTGTGCATCAAAATCGTCATTAAGAAAGAATGTGAGAGTGAAAAAAGAAAGGCCCATTCTTCTGACGATGTGATTATTTACATAAAAGTAAAAGGCTACTTACGGAATTACATCAAGAAAAAAAAATATTAAATTTTCCCTACTTTGAACAGTGAAGACAATGATATTTCCCTTCAATTGGTGGAAAACACTGGAAAAATAGGTTTTATGAATTTGAAAAAAAAAATAGCAATAAAATACCTTTCAGCTCCACCGTCATCAGTCGAAGTGAAAGAATATTTAGAATAGGAGGAAATATTTATGAGCCACAAGAAATAGGTTATCCTCTGAAAATGGAGATGCTAATGTTATGTCATTTTAACCTTAGAGCTTATTAAAATGAAGTTTAGTTTAATCTCTTTACTACGAAATTTTCATTTTTCATTTAATATTTTTAATATGTGAATGGTTTGCTATAGGTAAGAATAGTTATTTACTTTTTGTTTTTATTACTTTGTATATAACACTGGTAACCATGAAAATTCTTGGACGGGGTTTCGCATTTGTTATTTATTATTGATGTGCTGATTCCAAAAAATGTATCGGTTTTTGGATATCACATCGCATTTGTGAGATATTGTGTAACACAGAATTTGTAAATTTTTTGATTTTACCTTTTGAGAAGGTTATCACCAAAATTTATTGGGTATTATAATATAATATATTATATATATATATATATATATATATATATTATATTATATAAATATATATATATTATATATATATTTATATATATATATATTGATATGAAGGAGAGAACAAATCGCAAATGTATGATAATGTTTGATAGATATTATGTTAATCAATTAATACAACTATGATAAGAGTTAATAGGACAACAATGAACTGTAATAGAAGTAATGGGTTTAGTTAATGAAAATACCTACGATGCGGTACGTGCTTTTTCTTCGTAGGATTGATCTACTGTGGCATGGTCTGGAATATTCCTCATCGCTCCAACATAGTCGGCATCATATTGGGTATCAACTTGCCCTCGGTAACGTCTTCTATGAAACTTTAATCTTGATGGAGCGTTCACCTGCTCATCACTAACATCGCTAGGTATCGGGACATTTTCTTAGGTGAGAAATGACAGTAGTAACTTTATACTCATTCTTAATCATGAGAATGAACAACTGTCTGCAGTTCCTGTACAATGTTATTGGTTCTCGACTTCTGTTCCCGAAAATTCTTGTGCTACATCTCAAAAAGATTCCACCCTTGCCACTTAACACGTCATATGTTGTAGCCAAAGCAGCTCACGGAGGAGTGTCCGATTTGTGGGGCATCAATATCCCAGCTTTTTTCTTCTCGTCACTCAGACCAGGAAACGTTTAGCATATATAGCGAAGCATTCACCATCATGGTCAAGGGCCTTCACAAATTTTTTCATCAAACCAAGTTTTATGTTGTAGTGGAGGTAAGATAATGTTTTCTCTCTGTACAAGGTGGTTCACGTACGTGTTTTCCTGTCACTAAGCGTAAAGGTTTCCACGGTGCCGATCTTCTTGTTGGTCAGTGGATCTTTATGCCTCCCGGGCGTGTCCCAAATAGCAGGAAAGCAGGGATATATTGGATGAAACCTGCTTGGCTACGAGCAAAATGTTTCCATTTGACGTCGACGCAATTTACCATCCATGGTACCTGATATTGTAGCCTCTTCAAACTGTTTTGATTTTTGCATACTCTCTCTCATCCGTACCGATTACCCTACTGGAACCGAAGCTTACCTGTTTGCCGTTATGTAACAACACACACTTTAAATGCTCTTGGAAGTGCTCAATAAACAGGTCAGCCACTCACCTGCATCGATATTCTGGGATTACCCATAGCGGGTTAGATAGGCCTGCAACTTCACTGCAAATACACAAGGTTACCCTCTGACTGGAAGACCGTCCGCAGGGCTCTGCTTTCTTCGTTACGATAAAATGTTATCTGTGCCATGGATCCACTGTATTTGTCATTGCAACCTCGAAGCCCAAACAGCTTCAGGGACAACTTCGGCAAATACAACTCTCTGACAAGTCGTTCCGATTTACCTGGGTGAACGTATGGCGGCCATCGACTGTATTTGCAAATGAATGATCAGACATCATCCAGGGTCATGGCACAATTACATGTAGACTACTAAGTTACCACCAGCTTCCCGAATATCGACCGCAGTAAAACTTGTTGATACTGTAGATATTATGCGGAAGTAACGTCCTATACAGGCTTAGTAGATGGGACAATTGAAATTTTGTCATTGCCATTAGGTAATATTTGCAAAAATATTGTCCATGATTGCAACGAAAACGAATGTGATACAGCAAAACCGAGAAAATACTATAATGGAATCAGCACCCTACCGAATAACAATATATCGGACTACAAAAGTCCATCAAGAAAAATTTCACCTTTTAATGTAGACCAGTGTAGTTTTCTTATATTATTTTCCCTAAATGGAATGACCGAACTTTGAAACTTAACTATTCGGCCGATAGCCGAAGTGATAAATTCGGCGAATATTCGTCATTCGGCGAATACTTTTTAGCCGAAATTTCGGTCGCCGTATTCGCCATAACCATGCATTCAAACATAGTTATCACTACAGGAGCTCCTGCGCCCACTAGGCGAAAACTATCCACCCTAATAAAAAAAAAACAAAAATACAAACAAAGCACACGACCAACGAAAAAGACCAGAATTCACTTTCGGCAACATCCTAATATATATATATATTATAATATATATATATTAGAGTTCAAAAGGTCTGTTAAACTGTTTGAAGATTATGTCTTTAATGAAATGTTTTTCAATGGGATTAAAATGGGATTAGTGAAACTGAAGAGCAAGTGTTAGGATTAAAAAGAGATGAAATGAGTTGTTTCAAGTAGAAGTAGAAGTAGAAGTAGGTCTGTGACAGAGTTCATAGGAAAAAAATTTCTATCAAAATCCATATTTCTATCACTCATTGACCCAATCATGAATTATTATCTTTCGCAAATTAATTGTTTGACCTAATATTATTCCTT
Organism: Trachelipus rathkii; assembly: GCA_015478945.1. NCBI lineage: Eukaryota > Metazoa > Arthropoda > Malacostraca > Isopoda > Trachelipodidae > Trachelipus > Trachelipus rathkii. Next base: position 62,402 of record JABUQX010000982.1, read on the forward strand.
AAAAACCTAATGTATATTGCCAATGATAATTTTTAAATTAGATTTTAATCTTTAACGAAACTCTTGAATTTAATATTAATAAATAACTGAAATTGGAAGGAACTACTTCATATCGCGTGGAAAATATTGATACGCGGTGGAATGATTTAATTTTAATCAAACTGCTTCATAATATACTTTACATCGCATATGATATACTTTACATCGAACCCGAAATCTGATGATTTGTTTGATGCCAAAGTTGAATGTTAAAATTTCAAAATTTAATATATTTAAATAGTTACCAAAGACAGGGTTTTATTTTTTTTTTCCTTTATAATATTTTGCAAAAATTTTTTAATTAATAATGAGAAAAAGTATAGGTAAATTTTTTTATATTTTATCATGTTAATATTTTTTTTTAAACTTCGCTTTATATAAAAGTTAATTATATATATATATATATATATATATATATATAATATTATATTATATATTATATATATATATATATTATATATACTATATATATATATATAATATATATATAAGAAGTTTTAAATTTCTTATGAAGTTAAATATAACTTGTAATGGAAGTTTTTACTTTGGGCATTATTACAGTATGCTTGGCAGAAATAAAATATTATATACTGAGGTGATGTAAAAAATTTATCAATTGATGTTTCAATCACAGCTAAGCGCTTAATTTTCACTCCTTGAAGAGGAACAGGGGTTGATGAAAAATTTTATGTCATTGATTTATTTATATTTTTTTTGTGTGTTTATTCCAGTTTTTATGTGCAGATATGAGACATAGACATGAATAGAACGAGGAAAAGGATTGAGGTTTTGGAAAAGAAAGGGTTGAAAAAGATTGGTAAGGTAGAAAAAGGTGATGGACTAGAGAGGGGTTATGATAAGTTTTACACGTCTTTGAAGGAAAATCTTTTGAAAGAGCCTAACAAGTCGTTCTGAGATCATAGGGGGTAAATTTCTTAGTAGTGGACGATGGAGACATTGGCCTAAACAAAGGTTCTACGTAATCAAAAGTGGTTGAAATAGAAAAGGAGAAATCCAGATGGAGATGGAGGTAGAAATAGTAGAAAACCCAAACGGATATGGTTTGATCAAATAAAAGGACTAATATTAATTGTTAAAATTTAAGGATTAATAATTAATTAATAAGAAAATGTACAAGTATTAAATGCTGGAAAAGAATGATTGGATATAGGATAACTTGGTCCAGGAGTATTCCAGGAGACATTTCCACAAACTAAATAATAAACTGAAACAGGTCTGCAATAATACATGATAGTAAATGAATTTAATCCAGATAAAAAATAATGTTCTTTCCTGATAACACAGAACTATTGTACTGGTGATGAGTATATATATATATTATATTATATATATATATAGTATATATATATATCTATATTATATATATTATATATAATAATATATATATATATATATATATATATATATATATATATATATTATATATTATGTGTGTGTGTGTGTGTGTGTGTGTCGTGCGTGTAGTGTGTGTGCGTTATGTGGCTTTGAAATGAGTTAATTGAAGAGAGATAAATGTTGATAATCGTTTACAAACCTAACAGTTTGTATTATTATTTATTATTATTATTATTAAATTTTAATTACTAGGGTTTTCCTTTTTTTTTTTAATTTAATTTATTATTTATTATTATTATATTATTATTATTATTATTAGTAGTAGTAGTAGTAGTAGTAGTAGTAAGTTGTTAGTAGTAATATAGTAGTAGTAGTAATAACAGTGCAGTAGTATAGTAGTGTAGTAGAAGTTAGGAGGAGGGGAGGAGGAGGAGGAGGAGGAACAGTAGAACGCTTTTCCAATAAAATTATAAATTCATATATTAATTCTCTAAAAATATTTTTATAAAAATATACCTTATATTTTTAAATATATATATATATATATATATATATATATATATATATATATATATATTATATATATATATATATTATATTTATATTTCATATATATATATATTATATATATATATATATTATTTTATGTGATATGTTTAATCTTTATAGTAATATTTTTTCTAACATTTTTATTTTTAATGTAATATATTTTTTATAATAAATACTTATAATAATTAATTATTAATTTAACATGATTTTGTTGCTTTTTCGAGCCTCCTGAAAATATTTCTTTCCACTGAGGAAAATTTTCTTTAATATTATTTTAGAATAAAATAAAACTACTGATTTTATTACTATTTCGAGCTTTCTTCCGTATACTTCGGAAATTTTAAAGGAAAAATTTTTGTTTTTAGATTTAATCAAACTTAGATAATATAAATATCGTATAAACTAATAACAAAAATAAGTAAATAAATTAATACTTTTAAATGTTACAAATTTAGTATATTGCCTTTTTTTATATTTAAAGATGTTTAAAAATTGGACATTTCGTTATATTTTATATTTATCAATGGTTTGTGTTTCCTAAAGAATATGATTCTCCGAGGAGAAATTCATAAAAAATCATTTTTTCTTGTTATGATCAAGAAGCAATCTTTTATGTTGTTATAGGGATTTTTGTTGCGTTCTTCTTTAAAATGTTGAAATACTTTACTCGACTTATACTTGTGTTGGGACATTCTCATGTTGAGGGTATTCGTTGTGTATCCGATTTCAAAACACTTAAAATCGGTATACCACGTTACTACTCTCACCATCTGAAAGCGCTTCACGAGTAGAGAAGCACCAGTTCAATTTTAGTGGCTTGTAGCAGGATCTTAATACGAGATCCTTCACGTCTTTTGTTTTAATATGCTCTTTTTAAAGATCATGTTAAAGCAAAAGACGGGAAGAAGCTTGTGCTTTTCAACTCGCGAAGCGCTTTCGGACGGTTAGAGTAGTAACGTTAAGTACCAATTTCAATGTTCTGAAAGTGGATTTAACGACGCATATTCAGGATACACAACGAATTACCTTCAACATGAGAATGTCGCAACATAAGTATAAGCCGTGAAAAGCATTTCGAATTTTAAAGAAGAAAACCACAAAAATCCCGATAACAACATAAAGAAAGCTTTCCCTTCATTTATAAGAAAAAATGATTTTTAAGAATTGCCTCTCGGAGAATCATGGCTCTTAAGGAAACACAAACCATTGATAAATATAAAATATAACGAAATATTTAATTTTTTAAACATATTTAAATAGTCAAAAAGGCAATGTACATCAAATTTTTTTTTTTTTAAGATTTAAAATTATTAATTTTAATTATTTATTTTTGTTATTAGTTTGTACGATATTTATATCATCTAAGTTTGATTAAATCTAAAAAATAAAAATCACTCCTGAAGAATGTCAGATGGTATACGATACGAAAAGTCGGAAACAGTAATAAAATCAGTAGTTTTTTTTTATTCTAAAAAATATTAGAGAAAATTCTTCAAAAGAAAGAAATATTTATGAGGGTTTTGAAAACAAAATTATTCGTTGAAAGTAAATGCTGATATTGAGTTTTTACAAAAATTATTATTGTAAGATAATAATTAAATTAGGTTTATAAAAATTATTAACGGACATTATTATATATTATATTATATATATATTATTATAATATATATTATATATATTTTATATATATATATTATATATATATATATATATTATATTATATTATATATTATTATATTATATGATATATATAATATTAATATAAAGTGTGTGTTTAAATTACATTTACATAGGAATCAATGTAATTTAATTTAATGTGTTGTTTCTGATCATCTTGAATTGATTAATATCTGGTATCTACTCTGTATACACAACTTGTAGTCTAGATGTACGGTATGTATGTATGTAGTGTATGTAGCGGTTTAGACTTGAGAATAAATGTGTACAACAAACTCATATAAAATATTTCATGATTGCCCGCTTGAAATTACCATGATCGAGAGATAAGGCTTTTTTTAATACGAGGATAAAATAAAGATATCAATATACTTGACTCTATATTCAAAACCACAACCACAACAAACATACACAATACCATGACAAAAATATACATACAATATATAAAAACATTATTCTTCCTCTCGCCTACAATAGACCACACAACTACACAACATAATATATACTAGTCACGAAAATATACCACATTAAAGTGTATCGATTGCCGTTTATCAGCTGAATGTTTCTTCTTATATTGCTCGGTCAGATATTGTCACTCACGCAACTCCCAGCACTCATATTACTTAGCATATTAGGCCACTTTCAGACCAACTTAAACCTCGTGATCTATCTTTGCTTTTCCTTTTTGCCAAAGCACTTGTAATATTTCCAATTCGCTTTCGTGATACTGGTTCTACTTGGTGCTCTTCTTCACAGAATACACAGCAGAGATGTTAGTACGCTAAAACAAGTTCTCATATCGCATGAGATATCTTGATAATCATGTCTTACCTGACAAAGAGTCAATGCCGACATAAGATTGTTAAGATGTAGAGAGATTTGAACGCTAGATGAGATCTAGTAAACGCAAAAAAACTAATAAAGATAATAAATAATTATAAATAATGATAATAATAAAGTAATAATATTAATAATAATAATAAAATAATAATATATAGAAATAATATAATAAGTAAAAGATAATAATAAGTAATATTATAATAATGAAATACTAAGTAAGATAATTTATTAATAGAGATAATATAATTAATAATAATAGTAATAATGAAACATAATAATATAATAATAATGATAAAAATAATAGATGATAATAATAATCGAAATTTCAAAGCGCTAAAACTTTCTGTTCCGATGAATTATGTACCAATTTTTTCGTTCCTCAAAATCTAAAAATTACGATTTGTTCCCGAGTTTGTACTATACGACGCGATTCATGTTGATTAATAATTGTAAAGGTGCGTTGCTCGAAGTAAATATAAAAAGGAGGGAATAAACAGTACACAAAAAATCAATTTTAGAATCGGTCGGCATGGGAGAGCAAAACTATGACGAACTTAACAAATTACATTTGAAATTTTCTAAGATTTTAGAATTATGAAGAAAGAATGACATGTGAAGAAGATAAGAACTCAGAGATGAATAGATACATGAATAGATAAATAATGAGCAAAGTAATAATAATAAATATATCAATAAAGAAATCAATAATATCAATAATAATAAAAATTATAATATAATAATATTAATAATAATAAATAAAATAAGAAATAAGTGAATAATGAGTATGAATACAGATAAATAGATAATTAGAGAGTACTAGTGAAGATGGAAATAGCAGCATAATGAAGAGAAAGAAGATAGATAGAAGTATTAATAATAATAATAATAATAAAATGATATGATAAATGATCAGAATAGTTAGGCACAATAAGTGATAGTAATTATGATGATGAATAAGAGATGAGATATAGAGTACTGATAGAGAATTTGAATAATTGAAGATAGAGTAGAAGTAGTGAATAGATAGTGAAGTGAAAATATGATATGACTTATATAATTGAATGGTGAGAGAATAAATTTGATATGAGTAATATTTTCAATTCAAAATAATTATATAATATAATTGATAATACAGTGTAGTTGGTACTTAATGAATTTCAATGATATTAATAAATTATTTTTTATGTGTGTAATGTATATTTATACAATACTCAGATGAAGCGAATGACGCAATAAGTTATCCATATATGCCAGCGGTAAAATTTCTTGTTGATTAAAGTTATGTCCAATTAATGTATATTTCTAGAATTATTAGATTTTTTATTTTGTGTGTTTTTGAGTTTTTTTTTGTTTTTTATTTTGTAATACCATTATAATTTAAATTAAAATTTATTGTACTATTATTAAGTTTTAGTATTAGCTGTGATAATATTTAAGGTGAAAAAGCTCTAATTATAAGATTTTAGTATATACAGTTCTGATAATGCTTATTTATATAATATATATTAATATATATATATATATATATTAATATATATTATATATATACTATATATATATATATTTAATATATATTAATTATATATATAATATTAATATTATTAAAATATAAATATTATTTAGTATTATATTTAAGATATTTTATATATATATATATATATATTTACTTTTTTACTATATCATCAAAAATTAAACTTACTTTCTCATCTTCATATAATATTAAATATAGTTTTGAAAAAAACTAAGAAGCTATTATATACGTATTTAAAAATTAGAAATTGTGCTTATTATAATTAATTAGTAATAGAAACTTTATTAATAATATTGTTTTATACAGACATTGTTTAATTGATTTTGTAATGTACATGTTGGATTAGTATATTTTTGTGACTTGATTTGATTCTTCAAAGATTGACCTATATATAATTACTTCTTGTATATTATAATTTTTATAATATTTAAATCTATACAATAATTTTTTAATAATAAAATTTACTAACAAATTATTTATATATTCATAATATACATATCTATATATATTATATTAAATTAATATGAAAATTAAATTATAAATTAAATTTAAATTAAATTAATTACAATTAAAATTAAAATTAAAATTAAATATAAAAAATTTTAAAAATTAAATAATTTTAAAATTTATTATATTTAAAATTAAAATTAATTATCATGTATTTCAAGGTGTAATTATTAATTCTAATATATTAAAATTACAATATTTTAATAATTATTATATATATTAAATATAATAATTACTATAAATATATTCAAATATATTTTTAATTAAATTTTTAGAATGTGTTTCAACCTCTTCTGCGGAGTCGGTGACAGAGCCTCAGATATAACTAATGGGTTTGACTGGCAGGATGTAGGTATGCTTGGAGGAGTTGAGATAGAAAATAGCCAATGTTTTTTTTTTAACCTCAAAAAGGACCATTGTTAGGTGTTGTAGACAGTGAGTTAAAATCAACACTACAGAGCAATAGTTATATTTAATTTTGTGGAAGGGATTGTGGGGGGGGAAGCCCAATGGCAAAAAAAAAAAAAAAAAATTTCTAACTTTAAAATAATATTTTTTTTTTAATATTTGTTTATTGTAGGTGAGAAGTATTTAGTAGAGAGGTGTGGATTTGGTTGATGGGTGTTGGTTTTGTGAGATTGTTAGGTTATCTTTAATTTAAATAGATGATTGGAGTATGAGTTAAATTGGTAAAAAAATATAAACAGTTTTTTCTTCTCACGCGCATGATGTTCAGACATTATTATATGAAGCATATAAATTATTATTATCGCTTACTATTGTGATATCATAAAATATGAGTTCCATAAGGTACTTTCTCCCTATACAACCTTAGCAAAATAGAAATTTTAAAAAAAATAAGGGGTGATAAATACAACATTATTTATACAATTAAAATAAATTACCTAAACTTAATGAAAGCTTCTACGATTAAACTTTAAAATTATTCTAAATTTTCTTCTTTGAATATAACTGTAAATGGTGTATTATAAAAATTTAATTATCTTTAAATTATCATTATAATTTTTATGTGAGTATTTTACTACCAATAATACTTCAATAATAGTTTTTAAAAAAATAAATTAAATATGGTATATATTATTATTATATATATATATATATTATATATATATATATAATCAATATAAATATCTATAATATCTGAAAAACAATTTTTATTTTTTTAAATTAATTTTAAGTGACTTTTGAAATTAAGTAATATATAATTATATAAATATGCTTATGCAACCTGATCATACATAAATAAATATATATGCTAGATTATGATCGTAAAATGCCTTATATATTTTAATAATAATTCATATCGGTTCTAAAGATTGACAGCTGATAATCTCGCACAAGAAAAATCACGCGCTACCAATGCCCCTATACCACACTATCGTCACAAAATCTCACAATCACATTATGTATTTTATTTATATTAGTAACTTATAGGAAGATTTAAGACTTGTGTTTTTGCGTGGCAGGTAATTATTATCTATATTATTATTATTATATGTAATTGTGTGGATTAGAAATATTGGAATTCCTCTAATGTGCTCCATAAACAAGGGATTCATGGTTTATTAATTTTTTCTATTATATTATTATTATATGTTATTTATAATATTTTTAATTATATTTATTTTATTTATTTTTTTATTATTATTATTTATATAATATTATATTTATATTATATATATATTTTATTTATTAAATATTATAATTTAATATATTTATTTATATTATTTACAATTATAATTTTATTATTTTATTTAAATTATTTTTATATGATACTATAATTTAATTTATATATAATTATTTTTATTATTCTAATAATATAATTAATTTATATTTTGTATATATATTTATTTTATATTAATCTATTAATTAATTATTTAAGTTATATATATAATGCAGACGTGTTCTATATATTAACTTAAATGTATTATTTAAAATAAAATAGTCAAATAAAAATTAACAAAAAATTTAAAATGATAATATAATGATATAAATATAGTTACACAGACTCGCGTCGAGCTCTCGTCTCGTTATGAATATTATAGTTGAGGAAATAAATGACAAAAAAATGTTTGTTCACACGCACTTCGCGTAGTAGAGTGGAGCTCAGAATTTATGTTTAATCGTCATCATACTATATTATTAAAATCTCTGTGTGGATATAT
>JABUQX010000983.1:0-2500 GCA_015478945.1 Trachelipus rathkii
AAGAGAGATTAATTAATTCTGGAAACTTAATTTTAACGAAGCATGAATTTCTTAATAAATATATATTTTTGTGTTTGCTCCTTGACGTAATGTGTTGAATAGAACCACTTAGTCGTTTCAATTTAGACGTAACAACAGGCCAAGATGAATTTTCAATGTGAAAAAACCGAAAATCGATGCCATTACTGATATACTTCTGCGAAACTTTACTCGATATTCCATTCTATTCAGAGTTTGCTTGTTGCGTTTAGCAGTGTCCCATATCTTTGATTTCTAAATTTTCAATGTATGAGCTTTCTTCGTTAAAGCTTAGTATTGAGATCCTTTAATTGCTTTGCTCAATTTCGCTGTCTACATCTCCTTGTGTTTGCTTCTTTAATCGAGAGTTTCTTCTGTAACCGTCCATAACTGTCGTTCTTCCTTTCCGGGGAGATAATCTACGGATTGCAGAAGTGGTAACGATGCTTTCGATATCATTTGAAACAAAATTATCGGAAAGTATTTCCAGAAAAAACATTTGCAATGAAGGAATATTATTTACGCCAGATTGGCTGTCACAGTTAATATGCGGAGGGGTAATGATGAGCCCCAGCGCGGTCCAAGCCATATTAGAATTGCTAGATCGTTTGGCGGTTAATGTATTTTCAAAATTAGACTGTCACTTACCTTGGAGGACTGGCTTGTGGAGCAGAGTTAGTCAACTCATTCTTACTTCAAGTGTAACTCGAGGTAACAGGTGCTAAATTGTAACAAGTCCCATTCTAGGATCGTCGGTCACCGTTTCCTATGCGCTGCATTCGCAAGTGTCAGAAGTGCGAATGCAAATAAATTTATGTTTTAATATTGCGGAGGCGAAAGGAAGCCGAAATTTGAATAAAACAATGCGGATCCGGAAGTATATCGGTTCCATATCTAATTTAACTTACGAATTTATTAAATTATGTTAACTATAATAATTATATATATATATATATATATATAGATTATATAAAGTATATATATATATATATTTATGTATATATATATATATATATAATATATAGATATATATTATATACATATATATATATATATATTCTATATAATTATTATATATATATGATATATAGAGCGCGTGGATAACTGATAATTAAGTACGGATAATAAGGATTAGTATATGCGAATATATGAGTTATACTATAGATAGTTATAAGAGTATCAGATGTATGTATATAAGTATTAAATATAGCTAATATATCTATGTGTGTGTGTGTGGTGGTGTGTGTGGTGGTGTTCGATGTGGAAATCTTTTGTTCGTTTGAGAGAGTAAAAAGGGTTAGGCTACCTGTTAGACACTGTTTCCAGTTTACATTTTAACAACCGTAATAAAAAATATTCAGTCTCAGTTTCAATATGAAACCCGTAGGCCGCGGCATCAAGGGGTTAAAGTCAGCTTGAAAACGACTGATTAAACTTAGTCAACTTTAGTATGATATCGGGGGAATTATTACACATTGCCTTTGTAACAATACCGATGGAAGTATTTGAGAGCTACTGAATGAGAGTATAATATGTTGTCATGAGTTAATTTGGTTTTGAATACTTAGTAATTGGAGACTGTGCATGATCTCGTACAGCCTAGCAGTATAATTCGGGACAGAGCTAAGAAATGTAAACTAGATTATCTTCATTTTTTCCTTTTCAGGCATATCAGCGCTGAGGTTATTAACTACGGGGACTAAGTTCGTATATTCGAAGAGTAGTCGTTTGCAGCAGATTTTAAGTAAAGAAAGGTAACTAGTTCCTTATAAGCTGTGTTTGAGTTCCAAAGTTTACGCAAAAGAACTTTATATTCATAAAGTAACTTCGATTTATATTAGAAGAAAACGGTATAGAAACTAATATACGTGACAATATAGTAGATAATGTATACAGGAAGTACACATGATATGAATTTGTATAATTATTAGTTTAACCTAGTACTTACCTTACAGTAAAACAAACTGTTTTTGTTCATCGTTTTGTGTAATATTTGTCGTTGAAATTGTTCCATTAATGTTTAAGCCTGCCCTCTGTTTTGCATGGTGTCGTAACCCCCTTAACGGAGCCAGCAACTGTCTCTTCCTTTCATGTAACTTTCTTGATTTTTCCAATCACAGGATCAAGCTTGCAGGAATTCTTGGAAAGACCAAACTTGATAGATGATAAATACATTCTGGCCACCGTATGCATAAATGCCCTCTAAGGAAGATTTTTAATTATCTCACGAAAAGTTCTTTGATTAAACAGTTCATTTCTCTTTTCTTCGACTTGGATGTTCGGTAAGCCCCCGTGGTTTCAAGTAGGTTGTGAAGGGTATGCGCCGTTTATATTAATATTTGGACCAATCTTTCCTTCTCGCATGTCTAATCAATGTTTTTATTCTTCTCATCAAAATATATTATATATATGATAATACTGTATAGTATACCTAGGTATATATATATATATATATTAGGTACTTATGTATATATGATATATA
>JABUQX010000983.1:12500-22500 GCA_015478945.1 Trachelipus rathkii
TATATATATTATTATATTATATTATATATATATATATATTATATATATATATTATTGTAATGAATATGATAAATAACATAATTTACTATGAGAACAGAAGCATTTAGGCTAGCATAGCGTTTGCAGTTTCAGGATAATATTCTGATTTCAATCTATTTTAACTTCGAATGGAGAAAATATATGTTAATAATGTGCTTAGTTTTACGAGAAAACATAATTATGGGTTTATAAAATATATATATATTTGAAAGTAGAAAAGTACATCTTAATCTTTCTGAATCTTCGTACTGCACTTTGTGTAAGATCCTATGGTTTTATAGTTATATGTAAGGATCTTTCATAATTAAGTATTACCACACAAATGTTGCTTAATGAATTCTATTAAATCTTTGAGTTAAGTGATAGTATAAATCCTGTTACTGATATCTAATTCAAACATGTCATTAAGCGTCATTAAACTTGGATAATCAAAGGTGAATAAAGATAAGCCTTTAATAACCTTTTACTCGTAAATGGTTCTTTACGATGGAAATAATACACTTCTCAGGCATGCACATAAGCTAGAAAGATTCACAGAGATCGTTGCATACTTCTCTTAATGGTGTCAATGCTTGCCTTTTTTATAAATTTCTTAATTTAAAAATTAGGTTAGCAAATATTCCTTCAATTTGTCATAAAAATAAATTATATTTATGAAATCATGAAACCATCTAAAACATAACGTATGAAAATATAACGACGCAAAAAAAACATTACATAATAACACGTAAAAAAAATGAAAAAATCGGATAATTATCAAAGGTGCCTTTATGAGAAATGACATAACCGGTCTTAAAAAAAAAAAATCTATTAATAAGCAGTACAATCTTGCCTTTTTGAAGAATCTCAAATTTCGTTAAAATCTTGAAATACTAAAGGAATGAAAACACCGTTAATATTTAAAGAAGAATTAAATTTATATTAGCTTCTTATACAAGATTTCCTTTAATATAATGTAATTAAAAAGATAAAAGTATTAATCTGCATATAAGAAGGTGGAGGATTAAAAAGATAAAAGCAAATACATCTCCTCTTTGAAATCTAGCTCCATTTCTCATTAACCCTATTTCCTTTTAGACCTAGCTTTAATTTTTTCTTAAGAAATTTCAAAAATTGTTTCCTATTAATTTGTCACATTCCTTATATTCTATCATCGAAATCTGCTAATGTGGAATATATTTTGGGCTTTGTGGAATAGAAATAGAAAGAATAACTGAAAACATCGAAACCTCTCCCATTATACACAGCGGGATTCACATGACAGATATTCCACATAACCCAGACATATCATAGTATAATAATGGCAGAATTTAATAATGTTGACAGCACATAAGCGAGCAAAGCTTACTTTATAAATGTGGGCAAGATAATTTGATGTAGCTCTTAGGCCGTCTTCAAAGCACCGGCAAAGGTTTTCGAAATTGGAAATGTACCTTCTCGGCTTGACTGCAAGCTTCGACAATTTTTAAGATGGGTATGAAAATAAAGCTGAAGAAGAGGAAAAGGTTGTGGTGGTAGTAGTTTACCTGCATCCATATTAGCAGAGTAAGATACAACGTTGCTTAATGTTTTCACATGACAGGAGACCAAAGAAAAACTCCAGTCATCTGAAAACTTTGTTGAAGATTGGTATTCAATTCTATATATCTCTCATAAACACCTGAAGGATCTTATCTTCTGACTAAAAAAAAGCTTAAACTGTATCCATATAAATTTATAAAATCAAATGAGGTAAGGGACTAAGAAAACTCCTTGAACAAACAGACTAACTAATACAGGTAATAAATAAAATTAAAGAGAAGGAAAAATATTAACAGATCATTGGTACTCCCACTCTGGGTCTGCGAAAGAAAATAAACATCTATAAAAGAGAGGTTAAGAAATAACCGAGTAATGCTCTTAAAAAAGTAAACTTTGAGCTCGTAACAGGCACAAGGTAAAATAGGTTAAATGTTTTAGTTATGATAAATGAATCTTTGGAAACTATTCAAACAACTTTTCAAAAATAAAGTCACTTCTACATGTAGAAGATCATGATTAAAAAAAAAAACACATGAACTGAGTCAAACTTAAAAGTCTGTTAAGGAGAAAAAATACATTAATTAAAAAAAATAAAAAAAATAAGCACCATCTCGAAATACAAAAAACATTGCAGGGGTCTAAATTTTTGAAAAGCCAATGGTAATAAATACCCTTCTGTCAATGAGTTTACAAAGCATCACCATAAAAAGGGTTTTATCGTTAATCCTCTTATCTAATTTAAATAAAATTTATCTAAAATTTCCTTGCATTTTTTTTGTTAATCAAGAACCCCCTTTCTTTTATTTAAAATGAAATTTAATTTAATATTTCTCAACCGTGTATTAGAAAATCTTCACCTCTCGTTCTCTAAATATCGTAAACTTTGTCGGCCTATATTGCTAGTAGAATTTATAAATTTTTATTCCCACTCTCTAAACCTTTTTCTAAACATATTTATTTGACCACAATGAAGGTGTTTCATTCACATCATTTAATGGGCCATCCTCTCATACTTAACTTCATACAATTTATCAAAACTAATTTTCGATGTCATTCCCTATCGTGAGAAGTTTTATAAGGAAAATCTGTGACAGTTGTTCCAAACCTACAATAATAACAGTAAATAGTAATAATGTGGCAGTATATATTCTAGGGAAATAATCAAAGTCAAAAGTCCGTCAATTGTAAGAGATTAATTTACTTAAATTAAAAGGGAAACTACATAAATTTCAATGCAATAATAATAATAATAATAATAATAATAATAATAATAATAATAATAATAATAATAATAATAATAATAATAATTATATCATTTAGAAGTAGTAGAGGATGTGTAGATCAAATCTTTACATTGAAACAAATGATTGAAAAAGGAGAAAAATATTAATTGTATTTAGGTTTATAACTTACACAGGATCATGATGGATTATATAAGCTCGATGCCAGGTTTAAGAATATGGTGCTGATGGAGGGCCCGTTGAATGGATATCAAATAGTATGTATGTTCGATAGTGAATGTCGTGGAAGAATAAACTGGAATGGCAAAGTAATGGTTTAATATAAGTGGAGTGAGCAGAGGGATGTGTTGTCCCTCCTTGGTTTATTTAATATGTATATTGGAGGGGTGATGAATAGAGTTAGCAGGTGGTGGCTAGGGAAGGAGTTAGACTACATGGAGAATGAAAGGGTGAGGGTGCTAGCTTATTGAAGCGCTAGCTAATTGGTTTTGTGTTGCGAATTTTAAGAAAGTTTGAGAGGATTTCGTAGAAGGGTTTTGCAGCGTGTTTGTCAATTGAGATTCGGTAGTGTAACGCTTTCATAAAGTGGCCTGAATATCCAAATCATGTGCCAGCGAGCTCAATTGGCACAAGTATCTAGAACTTGAATATTAACGCTATTTGCTGAATGAAGGAACCGATGATACAGAGTGTAGTAGGAGATATTGTGAAGTGGTAGGAAGTGACTGATGCATTCAATCCTATGGGTGAATACAAGGGCTAGGTTTTAATGAGCTAGGGATTTTTACATGAGAGTATTGTTGACACCGCTCCTTCCACCCTGGTTGTTGGTGTATAGTAAGTGAAGCGATGTTGTGAATAGAGGTGTATAGACATAAGGTGACAGATTTGTTAGTATTTGACAATCTAGGGCGTGTTTGGAGTATGAGAATGAATTGTAAAATAGAAATGAAGGTGTTAGGGAGTTGTTTGTGTAGATGGCGTAAGTGAGAGAATAAAGAGAGTGCATTAAGATGGCCTGGTCATATGGAAAGGATGGATGATAGTCAGGTTGGTTAAACGGATGTCATTAGTGGTGGAGTATGGCTGGGAATCGATCCGAGCAGAGGAACTGAGAAAAATGGTTGAATCATGTAAATAATGTATGATGGAAAGATGAGATTTGAAGAAGTGATGCAAGCGGTATAATAGAAGTGAATGGCTGGTTTTGTTAGAGGGTATTGTTGTGGGCTTGACCAAGGGTATAACCTATCATTAATGAGAACCACAGTGAGGGTCCTAACGGCTTGCTAAGCTCTAGGAATGCATTTTTTTACTGCGACGGCTCTCACCTTAGTGTGTCGAGAGGATGTGTAGGGCCTTTCATTTCGGGCTACGTCATGTTCTTCTAAACTTTTCTGTATTTTTTTCCAGTTGTGCATAATGATAGTAATAATGGTGGTGATAATAATAAATATAATAATAATAATCATAATATTAATGAAATTAATAATTTATTACATAATATATATAATAATAATAATAATAAGTAATATATTAATATAATCTAATATTGTCCTAGTTTAAAACAATAGCGATCTGCTTTATAGAACCAATTCCTTGACCATTTTTCACTGATAATAAGATATTTTATCCACTGTAACTTGTCGCAATTATGAGTTTACTCTGATTAAATAAAAGACAAAGACTATACATATAGAAAAATACAAACCTTTTTCCTTTGTAAAAATTAATAGCTGTAAAGATAAAATATGCACTTCTAATAATAAATATTGCATATTATTTAATATTTGAAAGAAATATAATAATAATAAAAATACAGATAAAAAAAAATAAAATAAATAAATAAATAAATAAATAATAATAATAATAATATTATTTTTATTAATAAAAATAATAATAATAATAATAATAATAATAATAATAATAATAATAATAATAATAATAATAATAATAATAATAATAATAATAATAATAATAATAATATAATAAAAATAATTATTATCATTATTATTATTATTATTATTATTATTATTATTATTATTATTTTTATTATTATTATTATTGTTACTTATTTCTCTCCGTACATAGCTAGTTACAAAAGGTAGGTATAACATAAAGGCCTTTTTTTAACATCCTATTGCAAAAGCATGCGAACCGACTCAGTTATATATCACATTCTTAAACTAATATAAATGAAATGTTCTACTAACAAATCCTTGCAACTGTGCTGCCGACTGTGCGCCTATGTGTTCCTTCCCTTATTATTATTGGAAGAAGGGCAGTTCAAGATACGCCATCAACCACTTAAAGGTATTAAGCGACATCAATTTTTCCAATTATCTTTTCGCTACATGAATATTTAGCACGAACATTTCATCTTATCTTGTAGTCAATTACTCTACTAGAAGTTTAGCCTCATTCACTCCACTCCATAATCATAATTCTAATTTAGTCCTTTCGGAAGCTCCAATCACATATTATCGGATCATTAATACCGTCAATTCTCCATTAGTGGCTTTGTACACTCACCTATTAAGTCATTCCACCACAGGTTAACAATGTTTCTCTTGCTCTTATGTTTAACCTTTGCATAGTTTCATTCTAACATGGCTCTCTTCTTCAAGTTTCTGAATCTCCTACTTTTTAGATCTTTTCCTTTTATTTCTCTTCTTTATTATTGCTCTTTCAATCATTTCGTAGTAGTTTTTTTTATACCCTTACTTCAAGTCATTTCTTTTATTCATTCTTGATACTTTCCATTTTTCGCTTATTTGCACACTTCTTCATATCCGCTTTTACACAAAATTTCCATAAACAAATCTTATGAATTTAAATAATTAGCAATTTTTTTACTAAACTCTTTTAAAATTCCTAAATTTCACAACACAATATAGCAGTCATAAGCCTTACATAACAATAAATAAACCTTTCTACCTTAAGAAAAAAATAAATCGTTCACCTTTACTTACAAAATTCTGGATTAGAATTACTTTAATTAAAGTAATTGCAATTTCAATTCAACAGAAATATATTTGTCCAACCTAAATATGCTTTAAGGCTAACATCAAGAGAACTTCCTATATTTACGGAATTCATTTTTCTACTCACATTTATTTAAGTTAGATGTTCCCTAACTAACCTTTCAATGGCTTTCTTCATGTTTTTATGTAATATAATAAAATAATAATAATAATATAATAATAATAATAATAATAATAATAATAATAATAATAATAATAATAATAATATGCAACGTATACTTAACACACGTTTGTTAATCATTTATAAGCTACATCACAGTTATAAAGTGAAAAATAATTTAATGAATAATAAAAACATTAAAAGCAAGATTCAAGGCAAATTAAAAGAAGATGTCAATCTCCACAAAACTTCAAAATAGGACTTCTGTTGAACAATGAAGAAATAACTAATTCCCATTAATGTTCGATCATCCCATCATTAAATTAGCAATTCAATAATAAATGGACTCCGATCCGCCCGCCCGTCCCGAACAACTTTCAACCCTAATGTGGAGGAAAAGAAGTATTTAATGAGCTTTTACAGAAAATAAAATCTGACTCTTAAAAAATTAAATTCCTTTAAAAATAATGAAATAGAAGTGAATAAGTCTGAGAAAAACATTTCATAGTCTTACCATTTAGTTAAATCTTGACATTCTTAATTAATATATTCATTAGTCATCAGCATTTTGTCATCGTTCATTATATAATATATATACGATATATATATTATTATATATATATATATATTATTATATATAATTATAATATATAATTATATATATTATATATATATATTATATTTTATTATATAATATAATATATATATATATATATATATCTTAAATAAATAATATATATATTATTATATTATATTATATAATATATATTATATATATATATATATATTATATATTATATATTATTATTTTATATAATATATTATATATATATATTATATAAAAATACAATTCAATAATTCACATTTAATTAAGCAATAAACTCTTAATCTAATTATAATAATAAAATATATAAAATATAATACTTAATAATATAAATATATATAATATTATCATAATAATAATAATATAATAAAATATTAATATAATATACTTAGCTTATTGAAAACCTGAGTGCATTTCCTTCTTTTACAGCTATATAAGAAACGGTCATGACTAACTACAAAAAATCCGATGCCAAATTGTGACTGATAGCAATATCACGAATATATATTATTATATACTCATATATAATATATTATATATATATATTATATATGATATTATATAGTATTATTATTATATATATTATATTATAATATATATATTATTAAATACAAGAATGATATTAAAGTGTCAAATCATTAAAGAGATACTAAACACATATAATAAAAGTCAATTCACTAGCATTCTTTCTATATACAGCGCATATATATATATTATATAATATATTATATATATATATATATATATATATAATATATATATTAAATAATATATTATATATATATATATATATATATATATATATATATATAATATATTACAGTATATTATATATATATATTATATATATATATATATATAATATTATATATAAATATATATATATATATATAATAATATATATATTATATATATAATATATATATTATATTGTATATATAACAATATATTATTTAATATATTATATTATATTATATATATATATATATATAATATTATATATATTATTATATTTTATATTATATATATATATATATTATATCTATATATTATATATATATTAATATATATTAAGTATTATATGTTTGAGTCCAGGAAATCCGAAGTAAATTTGCGATGACAGGCATAGATAGATCGCTATCAGCTATGTGATGGACTTAGACAAACGAAATTCTATAAAGGGAGATATTAACTGATAAAAGTATTTGGCACATTGCTGCAGATAACCAAGAAGCAGGGTACAGGGAATATAGACTGATAATAGAGAGTATTGTTGGAGCATATCGATATTACCTGCATGCGGAAAGAGGCGCTTTGTGTCTGTCGTCAAATAATCACCTGCACTTTTGATATTAGAATTGGTGACCAGACAAAGTAGCTTGATCTGATGGCGTCTAAAGAATCTTAGAAATGCTGATCGAATGGATGCGCAGGACATGCGAGTTTGGAAAGTTATTGAATCTGAGAACACCGGATATTACACAATAAGCTATGGTCGGGTCATGTCAATGCGTAGTTGTAGTATGTTATAAGTATATGCAGTCAATTAGCATGAAAATACAGCATGCGAAGATATGCACAATGAAAATATGGAACAATTTTTTTCAGGCAGCGAACTTCCACACACGCGCGTAACACCGAGCCTCGCAAAGAATCCATATCATTTTGACCCACTCAGCAGGCCTACGTAATTTTTTTTTCGGCAGCTCCCCGGTAATGCGCTATTTCCATTTACACTTAAATTCTGGGTTATAGGAATTTATGAATGCAACGAACAGATGTTTCATTTCCACTCTTTTATTATCTTTTTCAATACATAGTACCAAAGTTTTTGCCGTCTGGCCGCACCGAAAAAATCGGCGAGCTCAAGCTCCCGACTGCTGCAGCCTGCTCATCATATTTAAGAGATAGGAATGCTATATACTGTGTGTAATGTACAAGGTTTCCAACATGCTGATGGCAGATGACTTAGTTGCGCAGCTCAGAGGAACAAAAGTTTTTTAAGAATTTCGAACGTTTCTTATACTTCCATTGAAATTAGTAAGAATATCTTTCATTTTATTTTCCCCCATCAGAAAATAGTACCTTGGGGTATTACGATTTCAATGGGGGGCGAAAGTGTCTAATCAGCTTATTGTGATCAGGAATGAAGATATGTATCTGTGATCATATTGATCGTTTGGACTATGGAGGGGTCATTTATACATCGATGCTAAAAAGTCAGGCGTAAGAAAGTTGTCTCAGATCACGTCTCAGCTTAAGTCTGGTACTTTGATAGTGCCACCGAGGTTTTTGAGAGAGAATAACATTAGCGAGATGATATTTATTTAAAGCTACAAAGGACGATCCAAGTATTTGGTACAGGTGGTTCGAAGTATGTCGATGGCTACAGATCTGTTCCGGTTTGTATAATGTTTTTACTAACTGGATGAAAAAGTCAAGTAGCAAAGCAAGCCAGGATAGCAGCATTAACCACAATATTTGTGAGGGAAGATTCTAACGTCTTAGTCCAAGAGGAATGTCAAATTCAGAAGGGTCTGTATCGGAAAAGCCATTTCATCATACGCAATATACAAATACGTTAATTTTCGTTAAACGCTAAAGATAAATGTTTACCATGACATGGATGTCTTATTAGTAGGGTTCAATACACAGCAGGCATAAACGAATTTCTAACAACATGGAGAATGAGCTATAACTATTGCCTCTTTCATATGGTTCACGATTCAGAGTCTAACCGCTATGAGTATCGGTAACAGGTCACCATTTAAGGGTTTACGAATCTAAGGAGTAATGATCTACCCCTTGTAGCCGAGAGAGGAAGGTCTTCACTTAATCCTTAAATTGTTATTTGAGTGGTGCACACATGATTGTGGCACCCACTCCATGCTGTCGGCAAACTTAATTTTCCGTTACGAAAACAAAAGGAAATCATGATCCAGGGCCGAAAGAAAGCGATTAAGCCGAGTTCCAAACGGAACAATAACCAGATGATGATTATGATGAACCTCCAACAAAGTCTCGGCAAAAAAACGATGCAATAAGAGGTGGATACCACGATGGAATGAATGTTCGCAATAAAGCATGAATGGTTGTTTACTAATAATTTATTATGTAGAAACAAAGGGGCGGAAAAAATGAAAAAACCATAACATAAATAAAATATTAAGAGAAAGTTGTAAGATGAATTATGATGACGTTAAAATGAGAAAAATCGAGAAGACCAAAGATCTTTTCTCCGTGAGGGGAATTATATAATATATATCTATATATATTATATATAATATATTATATATATATATATATATTATATATATATATTATATATATAATATATATAATATTATTATTTACTTTATATTATTATATTTTATTAGATAATAGTGGACTTCAAATTCAGTTATCTACTTACACAATTGTATTTTATGATAAAGCATTAGTAGGAAGGAAC
>JABUQX010000983.1:27500-30592 GCA_015478945.1 Trachelipus rathkii
AATTGTCTTTCCTCCTCTTATTCGCTCGTATAATATTGTTTGCTAATTCTCCAACTGAAAAGGCCAACTCTTTCGGCCTCCTATTTCCTTCTAACTCAACCCTGGATTCTGGCATTCCTCCTCATCCTTCTTCTCCTCTCAGGTGTCCTCTATATCTTTGCCTGTGATTCCATTCGATCGGGTGCATGGGCTTCTGACATCTATGAAGTTAGGAAGGCGGGTGGCCCGGGAGGCATTCCTCCCGAAGTTTTGAGGGAGTGTGCTTCCGTCTAATCCCGCCCCTCGTTCAACTATATTTCTCTATGTCTCATACTAGCTACTTTCCCTCAGTGTTGGAAGCACGCACATGTCGAACCTAATCCAGAAAAAGTGAAGCCGCTCTGATCCTTCTAATATCGCCCTATAGCTCTTACTTGTATTCTATTTAAGATCTTTGAAATCTTTTAACTCTCATTTCCTGGATATTCTGGAATCTCATTCATTCTTATCTCGATCGCCAGTAACGGGTTCGGCGCTCTGGAGGTCTAATCTGGGCGAATACTTTCCTATCTTATCTATATTACTGATTTATGGTTTTCGTCCTTAGGAACTACGGGAGACTTGCGTGTGGGCGCTTGACATATCAAAGCATTTGACCGGGTATCTGGCATGCGTGACTGCTCTCCCCAAGCTCCTCTGCTTTGGGGTTTTGTCTCCTTCTCTTTTGCTTTACTTTAATGTTAGCTTTTTAATCCGCCTCAATATTCAGCTGTTGTTGATGGGCGACTTCCTTCTTCTTTTTTGTTAACAATCTTTGCTGGTAACTGTTTTTACTTCCTACTTTATTCCGACTTTACACTCATGTTTTTCTCACCTTCATTTTTAAATCTATCTACTCATATGCGATGACTTGATCCCTTGCATTCTTCAACTCATTCATTCGCTCCGTTCTTTTACTTCTCGAATGCTCTCGTCCTTAATATTTCCGCTTCTATTCTCGCTGATCTGGATAGATTTCCGGGTGGGGTCGTCTCGACCTTGTGAAATTTAATTCTTTTAAAAACCAACTTCTCAATTCCCTCTCTAAGACATTCTTAACTTTCTATTCTCTTTCGACGTTAATCGTCCTTACTGTCGCAATATAACCATCCTGGCCTTACACACAAAAATGTCTTGGAAACCTCACATGAAAATGGTTGCTAAGCGCGGACTCGAAGAAGCTGGAGTTCTGTTTAGACTGCGAGCCTTTTTTTTCCTTTTACAGCTAACTCTCAGCTAAACAATGTCCGCTTCGCCTTGTGTGAGTACTGCTCTCATATGCTGGGGGGGCTTCAGGTTTCACCGGCTTTTGGTAGGGTAGAGTCAAAGGCAAAAAGACTTATAACTGTCCTGTTCTTTCTAGTTAACTTGACCCTATCTTTGGTGCGCGATGTTGGTGCTTTATTCTCTTTCTATAGATCCCGTACGGCAATGTGGCGAGGCGCAACTTTCCACTCGCCGCACATTTAAGAACGCTCTCGTAGCGAAGGGGTGCTTTGTGTCGGCAATGAGTGTTGTGTTGATATGCAGCAACTCCAGACCTAGTTCGCTGCGTGCTCCATCTTTCCCCTGCCACCTCTGTTGTGGATTCTTCTCATTCTTCTGGTGTTCCTAATCATTTAATTCCCTCACTTTAAGGCCAGCGTCTGTGCTCATTCGTAATTTGCGTTAGTTTGAATTTTTGTTGATTTAACACCCTCCTTGAATAGGGCTTGCCCGTGAGGCGGTGGTGATAAACGTAAAAAAAAAAAAAAAAACAAAATTATATATTATATATATATATAATATATATATTATATATATAATAATATTATATATATATATATATATTATTATTATTATATAATATTATATAATAGATATATTTATTCTTTCTTTCTTTCTTACCTACATCTTTTTCCCGACTGGAGTAAGGGTGCGCTATAGCATCGAAAAGAACAGCGTAAGAAATATGACAATGTCGAAAAGAAAGGCCAGCCTTTCCATTAATTAGTGAAAACCCGTCACAGACAGAAATTCCACCCTAGAGCTTCATGGACCCGCGACGGGCCTCACTATGGTAAATCGTCAATGTAAGGGTTCATCCTTGGCCCAGGTGGCCACAACATGCCCCCAACTAAGACCTGCCATTTCGTCTTCTATCATGCGCACCTTTATTCTCGCTCTGCCAAACTCACATTTTCTCCTTCAGACATTCGTTTCACTGACTCAATCCACTTTCTTTCGGTCTCCCAGCTGGTCGGTTTCCCAACACTCACCACTTAATACCATCCGCTTTAACAACCGAGCTATCATCATTCCTTTCCACATGACAAACCATTCAACATACTTAATTTATTGTCGTCATTTTACCTTTCTTCACACCATCTTTCTTCATATATATATTATAATATATATATATTATATATATTAATATATTATATATATATATATATTATATATATATTATATAATAATATATAATATATATATTATTATAGTATATATATATGATTTTGTTTCTAGGTCGGTTGTGTAGATATGCTAAAGAGAGAGTAGTGTAATATAGAGAGAAAGAGGTCAGTAAATTAATCCGCTAATAAGAGCCAATTCTTAAAAACCATATATTAATATATTTTATGTTTTTTGAACAGGAATAGTGTAAATGTTAAATAATAAATATCAAATCTATTGAGTTTGTCCTTTTTAAACGTAATTTATAAAAAAGAAACTATAAATTTAAGTTGCAATTCAAAAAGAACATTATTATTTACGTAAAGAAACAAAAAGAAGTAGTTTGGGGAAGTACAAAATAGAATAGAAGTGGGTCTTTGGTGACCATCGAAACAATTATTTGGTGATCCTAAGAAAGAATTTCTATCAGTGTGGGTGTCTTGATATCTTTCAATCATAAAACAAAAAATTATACTACATCACTAATATCGACTTATCTCTCCCACTAAAAGATATTTCCTTTTCAAGAGTCGTCAATATTATTTCATCGTCCATCATCTCATCTACAAGTTAGGTATAAAACTGATAGGCAGTGTCTTTGTTACATATGCATCTAAGCAATATATTTTATGAAATATATA
>JABUQX010000984.1:0-18473 GCA_015478945.1 Trachelipus rathkii
GGGGGAGAGATTTTTCAGGGGAAAGTTTTTCTTTGGTTCATAAATATTTCTCCTGTATGAATATTCTTTCACTTTCAACCGATGATGGTGGAGTGAAGCGTATTTTAGATTGCTGAGTTTTTCAAATTATAAAACTATTTCGCAGTGTTTTTCCACCAATTGAAGAGAATATCATTGTCTTCACTGGTCAAAGTAGGCAACTTATATATTTGTTTATTTTTGATGTTATTCCATATGGTACGCTTTTACTTTTTATGAAAATACAGATAATCAGATAGGTAAAGAATGGGACTTTCTTTTTTCTGTCTCATTTCTTTTTGTATGACGTTTGTGCTGCAAGTTTCTTTAAAACATTACATTAAAGAAGTGCAAAATGGGACTTCAGCTTCACTTGTCCCGACTAGGATGAATCATCGCAGCAGAAGAGGTCAGGAGCTAATTTTCATGCATTTTTTTTTCCATCTCAATGAACATAGTTTTTGACTGATTATTGTTTATGATGAAAAATTAGCTTCATCGCGGATGCTGAAGATATTGAGCTACACACGAAGATTTATCACATAAACCTAGAAAGTCTTTTTTTCTACTGATTCTTAAGCTCTCAACGAGTGTAATTATTCCAGTGAAGCTTTTATAATAGCCTTATTTAAAAATAGATTCATTTGGCTAAAGTAAAGGGGATCACTGTGGGCGAATGTTTCTCACTTCACTTTTAAGTGTTGTTAGTGATGTTTGTCAATGGCTAAGTAAATGGAGATAATTTGTCACTGGAAGTCAGTCACATTTTGCTGATTGGATCAGAGCGTATATGGCTAGGGGAAGTTTTTGTTAAACAATCTTTTAAGCATATATAAGTTCTGTTCCAGCGTGTAGAAACGTCTGGAATTAATTTATGCTGTTTGACATTCAGCTGCATGTAATTATTAATGTTGCCAGCTGCCATTGCTGGAATGATAAAAATGCAGAGATATTACTTCGCAAGTAAATAAATATGCTTTAGACAGACGCTTCTGATAATTTGGAATCATGAATGCTAGTTGCAATGTGAATAAGAACAGAATTGATAGCAGAGCCCTCTCCTTATACCAGCTCTAACATTTTTGGTCATACTCCGTATACTAATTAATTTATCTGATGTCTTTTCATATTATACACCAGCATGTGTAGTACAATAGGATTGTTACCCCCAGTCAGATTAGTTCAAATTCCATTAACATCATTGGCTCTGTGCATGTTAAATCTATAGCATAAAGAGAAAAGGCAAGATATTTATTTTTTAAAATTTCTGTGACGTGTTAATTATAGATTAGAGGTGCACCTACATAAAATTACAGAATACTGAATATTCAGTTGCTTATATTTGGCTGAATACTGAATATTCGGCTGAATATTCCTTTCCAGTTTAACCCAATTACCTTGCCTATGCAGACTATGCTGTTTTGTGGATCTAAGTTATTATTGGAAGACAGTGTAAGGGAGAGTTTGGGAGTGTGGGGCGTATTTACATATATATAGTATATATATATATATATATTTATATATATATATTATATATGATAGCAGGCAGACGGGTTAAGAATGGGAAGGATTTGACTTTAAATGGTTCATTCACTAAAATCGTTTAATGTTTAGATATGTTTATACATGAAAATATAAAGGCCAATGATGCTCTATAATGACTGTAAAATTTTTATCTTTACTATTCTTTAAAAAAAGTTATTGACTAAAAACTGACTTGTCCATTTTTTCTAATTGTGGGGTGAGAATGAAAGAACACAAGGGGATAAATGGAAAGCACTTCTTTGCCAGATAATTGCAGCAGGTAGGGTATATTATATATATATATATTTTATTAATAATATATAGTGGTATTATAGCGTTTCAAATCACCTTTCGAATCACCGAAAATTTCTAAGTTCAAAAAAGATAAGTTAAGTTAAGTTGAAGTTAAGTTAAGGTTAAGTTTTTTTAAGAAAATTGTTTCGAGTGGTAAGCTTCTGGCATAATTCCAGAAGCTTTGCTACTAAAGAATTTTCTTAAAAACTTATCTTAACTTAACTTTTCTGAAGTTTAAATTTTTGTGAACTTAGAAAATTTTCGGTGATTGAAAGGTGATTTAAAAGTGCAATTTTTCCCTATATTATATATATATAGCTTATATATATATATTATATATATATATCATTATATATATTATATTTATATATATATATATATATATATATATATATATATATTAATTACTATATAATACCAGAAAAAAATTGTTTTTGCAATTTCTTTAATGTTTATATGCGAATGGCGACAAAACACTTTTTATTGGCAAAATAATGTACGCGAGGTAGGGGTATATATATTATCTATATATATTTATATTGATATATATGTAGTATATATATATTTCATATATATATATTATTATATTATGATATATATATATATATATATATATATAGTATATATATTATATATATATTTATATAGTATATATATATTATATATAATTTTTTAATTTTTGTAAAGGAAAAAATGGAAGGGATAAAATGGAACAAACAGCAATCCATTCTTACCCCCAAAAACAACTTTTTCAGGGGTAAAACAGATTATCCCCATTATCCCCAAAATTTTTTTTTTTTTTCAGAGAATGTAATAGGAAACTCAAGCTCTTTAAGTGGTCAATTGGGGGTCACCGCAACCTTTCCAATTTGGCCGCGGTTCTGGGTTTCAAAATTATTAGTTGGGTCTGTAAGGACCTTATTGCCTTAATTTAAATGTCCAGAGTTGAAATTCGAGATTTTCCGCTTCCATTTCTAATAGCATCGCTTCTGGTTGTGCAGGCACGTACTTTTGCATGGTATATCAGAGTTAGATGCAATAATATATTGTATTAGTAGTAAAGAAATGAGGCTAACAAAGCCGCAGGTTTAACTTTTCAATATCATGTTCCTTCAGTTAAAAGTAGTCGGTTTGCCTTGTCTTCCCCAATACTTTGATCTTTCGACTCTTACCATCCTGCTATATATATATAGTATATATATATAATATAATTAATATTTATATAATATAATATATATATATATATAGTATATCATATATATATATAAGTATATATATATATGATATATATATATATTATATATATATATATATATCTATATATTATAAATATATATATATATAGTATATAATTATATATATATCATATATATAAGTATATATATATCATATATATATATATATACTATATATTGAGTATCTATATATATATTATATATATATATATATATAGTATAGTATATATATATTATATAATATATATATAATTATATATATAATATATATATATATATAATGATCCTTTATAAATAATGAGAAAAGAACTGGACTTGACACACTGCCCTGAGACAACTTTCATCTTCCACTTCAATGATTTTCAGAATACCTATTTTCGCACAATTTACTAATATTTTCCTTTGCTTATGATTTAATTCCTCATATAATATTGGGCAGGTTGGCCCCTCAAGACCAATATGGTAATTGTTAACAGAATACCGAAATACCCAAGTCTTACATAAGCCTTCTGTAGGGTTAGGGTATCTCATATCTTATTAAGGGTTTCCCTAATATCCTCTTATATTGAATAAGACGTATCCATGGTTGGAGTAATCTTCTGAAACCCGCTTTTGGATTTTTATTTACTGTATATATTCCCATATAAGAAGGACAATAATCATTTGAGAATCATCCTTTCCAATACCTTACATAAGCAACTAGTCAGAGCTATTGGTCTGTAAGACTTGGAATCTGTAGCCATTTTATTAGCTTTCAAAATGGGTATTAGAAGAGACAATCTCAAATTGTCAGGAAAAAGTCCCCTCTCCCAAATATAATTATAAAAATGTAATTACTTTTCTTTATTCAGATTTAGGTGCTGCAAAAAAGGATAAATAACATTATCTTTCCCAGCTGATGAATTTCTTTTAATTTGTGCCAAAGCACAATTCAACTCCAAAGAAAAGGGCCTATTATAATCATGTATAGAGGTAGTTTTGAAGTTTAAATTAGTTCTTTCTTTTATATTGTTAAAAAGGTTCTTTATAAGAAGACATCTTTCTTCTTTAGTAAATGGAACCTAACATATCTTCAGAGTCGTTATAACACTATAAAGATTATATGACAATTCTTTTTAAGAAAAGTTAGACTGGAATATCATTCCCAATCCACTAATTAATTTTTCAGTTTGCATATTATTTAGATGATTTTGCTCCTGAGTATGAGATGTCAATTGATCTTGCTTTTGGCACTGAACATGAATGATTAGTCGAAGGGTCTTATATCTTCTCTTATCTCTGATGTCAAATATGGTTTCGATAGTTAAAAAAAGAGTTATTCTGTATTGATATTAATTCGTTTTTGGAGCATTGTCAAGGAAACTTAGTTTAGTTATCTGACACTGCAAAATCAGCTCATTCACCTATCTCTGATATAATGAAGAATCATTCCTAGAATAAGAGAATGAACATTACAGCAGCTCATACAATTTAGGCTGCGATAGTTTCGCTCACGAATTTTACTGTTAAGTGTGGCTGAAGCACGGAGAATTACATTTTACATATCCTTACAGAATTTTTCTGCTAGTGACCAAACCTTTGACATACGACAATTTTCTTTAAATTCTCCTAATTTGCTTGCCACGCTGTGTTACAGTACACATGTTTGTTTCTGTTACTAATTTCAAGTTTATTATTTTTAGCAAAGCTTTAGTCTTTGCCCTTTACTATTCGTCTAGTTAAACTCTCAAGTTTGGGGGCATAAATTGGTTCCTTCGAGTTGTATTTAATATTATAGTGCTAATGGTACACCGCTTATTGGATATCGGAATTATTTATTCAACCTTTTTTGCTGTAGCGCTAGCTTTTTTAATTCGCTTATCGTGAATTGTTTCAAATCAGCGGAGACTAACCTGGATGTACAAAATCTTTGGCAGATTTTATATGGCCCATCTGTGACATTAATTCTATTCCTGTTCTTTAATCGCGAAAGGTGAATGTTTTGGTAATCTTATTTCTCTCTCATTTGGGTTGAAGGCATATAGAAAATGATATACCTCTGGAAATTGGAGAAGTCCTCTCTGTGAGTTCCGCGTCCGACCATTATAGTTCGCTTATTACAAGTATTACCAGTACCATTTCTGTGTTCACCTCTAACTGGGGAACACGAGCCCGTTTTTCTTGTAGTAAAACCTGGAAAATTATTGCGTTGAGTAGATTTTGCTGAATTGGATGATTGTTCTGATGTAGGTTTTGTAATTATGCGAGCTAAGTTGGAATCTGCCTGTTGAAATGACATCACTTAAGTTTTCCATAGACTACGATTGATCCGTTAATGAAATACGTTAAAGAAACAGTATCACCAGAGGTTTGATACATCCGTCAAGTTAGCAAAACATTTTAGCGAAAGATTTTTTAAGGACAAAAATGGACAATTTACCAGTGTAAAACTACATATATTCAATTAAAAAAAATCTCTAGATTTTAAACAAATATTACCCTATTATTTAGGGGAATTTCAATATTAACGAAAAATTAAAAAATAAATAAATTAATAATAAAAGAAATATATATATATAAAAGTACATTTTGCTCCTTGAGATTAT
This sequence comes from Trachelipus rathkii, assembly GCA_015478945.1. Taxonomy (NCBI): domain Eukaryota; kingdom Metazoa; phylum Arthropoda; class Malacostraca; order Isopoda; family Trachelipodidae; genus Trachelipus; species Trachelipus rathkii. The sequence continues at coordinate 5,657 of JABUQX010000984.1, forward strand.
TTAAGATTATTTAAGATGTCCTGGTCAGTCTCTGACATTAATTCAGGAGCATAAATTAAACCCTGTACAGTGTTAAAGTTCTTTTCGATTGTCACAGATATAGGAATGTATCATTTAAAGTCTTTGTAGTTTTTAATAAATTACAGGTTTGAGTATCACTTAGTTTCAATCAATAGGCTTTCAGAATTCAAATATCGGGCATCCTGTACTGCCTCTCCTCCAGCAGCAATATAAACAGATTTCTGTAAACCAAAAGGGCTGAATGATTTAAGGGTTCTGTTAGAGTCAGCCGATGACAAGCAAAGGAATCTAACATTTCTGTAATCAGAGCCAGACTGATTGCGACATACATTTGCTCTAAGAGCAAAAGTATCTGTTTGGATTTGAGGACACCCATCCGAAAAAAAAACTCATGTGGATCCTCATGTGAGGCCCTGATACTCTGATAGTATTTCTACGACCAAATCCTTCAAAATTATTCACTGGAGCTGTACCAGATCGAGACGTAGAAGGTAGAACCGTAAATTCCTGTGTTTCAGGAAATAAATTAACCCCATTACCAAACACTAGAATGTCCGAAATGTCCGTCAAGCTAGCACAATATTTTTTAAGGACAATTAGAAGACAAATTTCATATGACAAATAAGGACAGAAAACCACAGTGTACCGACATATTTGGAATAATAAATATAATAGCTGCGTTTCCCGAAGCCCGACTGCAGCCCGGGCGGGCACACAGGCGCATATGCATCGTTTCCCGAGCCCGTTTGCGCACTTCTATTCTACGTCAGGTAAACCGTCACAGTAAGGCGCCCGTTTGTTAAATTCGAATTTCGGGAATTAATAAACGGGCGGGCTGCGGAAGGATACTTTGTTTACAAACAAATTTCTTTACAAAACATGTGTCGGAAATGGCTTGCCAAAAGTTTTTTAATATTTTAGTTAACTTTTATATTAAGGATACTAATATATCGTATTATTTCATAAAATAGATAAATATAAGTATTGTTTACAATTGTCGCTGATTGCCGACGGGCGCGGCCGTTTCCAGGTACTCAAATTTCCTGTTCTCTGATTGGTTAATGTAATTTTTTTCAATTCGAAGCGTTTCCGAGTCGATTTTGCACACGGGCTGCACTCGGGCTTCGGGAAACGCAGTTAATAATTCCAGAATGTCCGAAATGTCCGTCAAGCTAGCACAATATTTTTTAAGGACAATTTGAAGACAAATTTCATATGACAAATAAGGACAGAAAACCACAGTGTACAGACATATTTCGAATAATAATTTTTAATAAATATAATGATTCAAAATAAATAAATTAAATATATTGTAGTGATGGAGGTCATGAATGACCTCTATAATAGCACGCGACACTAATAAACAAAATAAAATTACGCACTGTAATTTATAAACTGTGTTCAAAAATTTATCGAAATTTATTTGAGATGGCAACACTTCATTTCGCTCTTCTAACCGCCATTTATCTTACGCTAAGCACGCGGATTTTCGTCATTTTATTTTTGAATTAATTTATTAGATAAGCAGTATAATAACATCTTTATAAAGAACTTTTTGTCCTGTTTTATGCGGACGTCTGGGGTTCCTGTTACAGGCTACATTTCCTGCTCAACAAATATATGCTCAAAATTGCTACCTTGTTTCACAACCTTAAGCAAGAAGTTTCTGTCTGCAAACAACAACATACCACAGAGCTTCATTGGTGACACCCTGGATTTTGAAGCAGAGCCTACCTGTAGAAGTAGGCCCCCAACAACCCAGCCTCTCCTGAATCTACAGCACCAGCTTCTTGTGCCTGGAAGAACCTCGGAGTCTGCAGTTTACCTATTGTCCTACTGCTAAAGGAAAATTATTATTATTATTATTATTATTATTATTATTATTATTATTATTATTATTATTATTAATATTTTTAATAGATTTCATGGAATTTAGAAGTCTATATTTTATTATATAAGGTGATTGTAAATGTATTATGTTTGCCATTCTTAATAATTATATTGCATAACGAAGTCGTCTTTGAGCCTACAAGCTATCCGGGCAAGAAAAGCAAGAGAAGCTGCACTATGAAAAGGAATGGACAGGGGATTGCTGCTGTCGTCAAACCTTTCGACGGAGAAGGAGACAGCGATTCGTGGCTGCTGAAAGTGGAAGTTGTGGAGGGTTCTCTGGGAATGGAAGAGAAACTGAGAAGAGTGTTTGAAGAGAACCAGCTCTTGGCTTTCGGCGAGTCTTGCGAGAGAGAGTGCTGTATCCCCATTGCTTCGATGGAAGAGTTCTTGAGTAGAAAAACAAGGATGTCTTTGGATGCGGTGGTAAGCGGGAGATCGTCTTTGTTTCGCGGCAGTCTGAGGAGGAATGGTGGCGCCAGGAGGAGTTGCAGCGCGGTTGGAGGGACGCAGCGGTGCTACAATGCTCAAGCGGATTGCAAGGAAATGGAATATAACATACAAGTTAAAGCAATGCCGCAATTTAAATATAGGAGGAAGTTAAGCATAGAGTCAGAGTAATGATCGAGAATCGAAGATTGATCGATCAGGAGGGCGTGTGGTATTATTAGACAAGAGTATAATAATATCAAAATGGAGCTTCACATGCCGAATCTTTTGCATTGTATATAGGAGTCTATATTTTATTATATAAGGTGATTGTAAATGTATTATGTTTGCCATTCTTAATAATTATATTGCATAACGAAGTCGTCTTTGAGCCTACAATTAATTATTATTATTATTATTATTATTATTATTATTATTATTATTATTATTATTATTATTATTATTATTATTATTATTATTATTATTATTATTATTATTATTATTTAGATTTTTTTCTTTATTATTATTATTATTCTGTTACTTTTACCACCATTACTATTTTTCACACTGGAAACAAAATAGTTCAAACCGGAAACAGAATAGTTCAAACCGGAAACAGAATAGTTCAAACCAGAAACAAAATAGTTCAAGTTCAACAAACCGAATATTTTAAACCGAAAACAAAAAAGTATTTCAAAATTTTTCATTATATTTCTGCGTTGCCATCTTCTCCGTTATTATTTTTTTACTTTTTTAGTATTAGCGCTGTTGCACCCTCTCCTAATTCTTACCTTCTCCTCTCTTCACAATTTCCTTTCTTCTTCATTCTCCTGCTCTCGTCATGGTGGAGACGGATTCTACTCCCACCCCTACTCCCACGCATGTTCGTCTTCCCCCTTTCTATTTGCACCACCCTGAGCTATGGTTCTCTATCGTTGACGGTATTTTGCGCATCGTCGGCGATGAACAGACAAGATACGGTGTTGTTCTGTCTTTTTTGCCCGAGGATGTCTCGCTCCGTATCAGAGACTCAATTCCAACCTTGTAATCTTCTGACACTCCCTACACTGCTCTTCGAGATCCTTTGGTCTCCCGCATGGCTTCTACTCAGGAAGCGAAGTATGATGAGTTGCTACATGGCACCTTGCTAGAAGAGTATCAGAAGTTCTGAATATCAGCTAGTGGGCAGATGCTGTCCCTTAGCTAAATGGTCCTCCACCCCCAGGAAAAAGGGGCTTTATCCGCAGCTCTTTTTGTGGCGCAGAAACTGCTTCAATGACCGTTCAATTAATTTTCTTCGCGTCTATGGACCCGAAGCTTTCTCTTCAGGAGGTTGCAGAGAGGGCAGATGGTCTCCTGCGCCGCTTCAACTCCAATGCCCCTGCTATTTCTGCTCCTGTGACTGTTTCCCCTTCTCCTGCAGCTCAGGTATTTCCCCTTCCTTCTGCCTCTTTGCCTCCCCCGTCTTCTTCGTTTTCTTCTCCCTATACTTTTTCTTCCCCCACCCCTGTGGTTTCTTCGGTTCCCTCTTCCGCTGCTTCTTCTTCTTCTTACCCGGTGTACCCACCCCATCCCTCGTACCCCTGTTCCTTCTCGAGTATTCTCACGACACCTGTTAACTCCGTTTTTCTAGAGTTGAGGCTCGTCTTTCGACTCTGGAACAAGGTATGGCGGGCGTCAAAGCGGAGCTTATGACCATCTCAGTCATGCTCCGGGCTCAAAGGGACTCTCGTTCCCGCAACCGCTCCTCTTCAGGCCGCGGATTTTCTACTCGTTCCCCCACCCCAGGCCCTCAGCAATAACCGAAGGGTATTGTTATTATCATCTAGGTTTGGTCTGAAGACGAAAAAGTGGCAAATAAACGCCCATGCACTTTTCGGGAAAACCCCTAGTCAGCGGTCCATAAAGGTGGTGGATACAGCTGGCCACCCTTCTGTTTGTTCTTCCTCAGGGTGTCCTGCGCCTCTTCGACAGGTCTACAACCTCTTCTACCTTATCGACACCGGAGCCTCGTATTCTTTGCTACCTCGAGATGCTACCGACCCAGAAGTCCGCTTCCCCTCTTCCTGACCGGCTATTTTATGCTGCAAAATGGTTAGTACACATCCCGCGTCTATGGTGGCACCTTAGACCTTCTGCTCCCCGTCAATTCCCTTGGGGTTTTCGTGTTGCTGAACGTGACCTAACCCATTTTGGGAGCTGATTTCCTGTCTCATTTCGACCTTATGGTCGATCTAAGAAACAGGAGATTGGTTGACAGTTCTACGTCTCTAACTTCTGCAGGTACCGTAGTTTCTTCTGCTCTTCAAGGCATCTTTGCTTCCATCACATACTTCGGTATCTCCTTCTTCACCATCCTGCAGAAGGATTTTCCGGCGCTGTTGAACCCCTGTTCTTCTTCCTCTCCTGTTCAGCATTCTGTGCGCCACCATATAGAGACTACGGGCTCTCCCACCTTCGCTCGTGCTCGGCGTCTGCCTCCTGATAAGTTCAAGGCAGCCAAGGCGGAGTTCGAGCACATGCTCGAACTTGGTATCGTCCGCCCTTCCAAGAGTTCATGGTCCTCCCCCTCCACATGGTCCCTAAAGGTGCTTCTGATTGGAGGCCTGTGGGAGATTTTAGGGCTCTGAATGCTTGTACGATACCAGACCGCTACCCGGTCCCTCACATCCAGTCCTTCACCTCTAATCTGGCTGGTAAAACTATTTTTAGCAAACTGGATCTTGTAAGGGCCTACCACCAGATCCCTGTCGCTGACGAAGATATACCGAAGACGGCCATCATCACCCCTTTTGGCCTCTTTGAGTACACCCGCATGCCTTTCGGCCTCAGGAATGCAGCGCAAACTTTCCAGAGGTTCATTGATAACGTCCTTAGAGGTCTCCCCTTCGCCTTTTCTTACCTCGATGACCTTCTCATAGCTTCCTCTTCTCCTGCCGAGCATGAGCAACACCTACGTGCCGTCTTTGCCAGGTTGGTAGAATTGTGGCAATTGTCTCAGTCCGGCAAAGTGTGTTTTCGGTGCCTCCTCTCTTACCTTTCTAGGACATACTGTCTCCGCTGATGGTATCTGTCCTCTTGCAGAGCGTGTGGAGGCTATTCGCACCTTCCCAAGGCCTGGCAATCAAAAGCAGCTTCGTCAGTACCTCGGCATGCTTAACTTCTACCATCGTTTTCTCAAATCGGGCGCTGATATTCTTCGACCCCTCACCGCTCTCATCCGCCCCAAGCACCGAGGCAGTTCTACAAAAGTGGACTGGTCTGACGAAGCTACTGCTGCTTTTGAAGCTTCCAAAGAAGCACTCTCTTCTGAAACACTCTTAGTTCACCCCAGGACCACAGCTCTGACCAGAGTTCAAAGTAGATGCCTCCGATTTTGCCTGTCGGAGGTGTTCTTCAGCAGCACCTAAACGGAGTGTGGTCTTCTCTCGCCTTTTTTTCTCTGGCAAGTTGCAACCTCCTGAGACACGCTACAGTGCTCTCGGGGAGGGAGTTACTTGCGATGGCATCCTCGCCGTTCTTCATTTCGCTACTTTCTGAGGTCGTGAGTCCACAATACTTACTGATCCAAAACCACTTAACCTTCGCTTATGTCTTCCAAGAAACGAATGGCAACTACAGGCCTTGAGTAATGTCTTACAGTTCACAGCACTGATGTCAACATATTTCAGGTGGTCGACAAACGTTCACTGCTGACGCTCTCTTCCGCAATTAAAATCGACGCGATTTCAGCCTTACCCAACATCGACTACGAAGCTATGGCAACGTGCCAGACTACTGAAGATCCTGCACTTCCACAAAACTCTTCTCTCAAGCTGGAGTGGCTCCAACTCCTGGGATAGAGAAGAGACTTCTGTGCGGATTTGTCCTCAAGGTTTCTCTCATCTTTTGTAACGGCATCGTTTCCGTAGGCTGTCCTCCCTCAATCTTCACTCGCTTTCCCACCCTGGCATTGCTTTACGCAAACTGGTTGCTGCCCGTTTTGTGTGACCTGATCTGAATCCGGACGTAGCAACTTGCGTGTCCGCACTTGTCTTGCCCTTGCCAGCGTTTCTAAGGTCCATTCGTCACACCAAGTCCCCCGCTGGGCACTTTCTTACCCCCCTAGTGCTCGCTTTGAACGTGTCTACATCGACATCGTTGGACCTTGCCTCCCTCCCGCGGTAAGAAGTACATTCTTTACGTTGCAAGATCGGTTCACCAGGCGATAGACCGAAACTTTCCCTCTCCTCCTGTTCGGCCAACGCGGGAATCCATAGCTAAATCTTTCTTAGCTCATTGGATTTCGCGCTTTGGTGTGCTGCTTTCTGTCACAACGGACCAAAGTAGACCTTTCGAATCCTTCTTATGGAGAGACTTGAATTAATCTTCTTTGTTCAGAGAGATTCATCACGACTTTCTTTCAATCCAAATCAAACGGAATTTGTGAACAGTTTTCAACCGTCAGCTAAAGGCTTTCTCTCTTCGCTCAGCCCAATCCGGAGATGGACTGACGCTCTCCTTTCGTAATGCTTGGCATTCGCTCCGCCGTTAAAGAGATCTGCACTGTTCGGGTCTGTTGAATTAGTGTATGGTTCTCCTCTTTCGTTCTTCCCCGGTGACTTCTTTTTCAGCGAGTCTTCTTCCTCCTTATACTGCCGCACCCGCTTACTTATCTTACCAACGCTTGAGGCGTGTTGCTTTCGTCGTGGAGAACCGACTCTTTCTCGTCCATCACAGGTGCATTCGCTATATCCCTAAAGGACACTTCCTTCCTGCACTCATGTCTTTCTTCGACATGACTCCCACCGCACCGCTCTCCAACCTAAGAACGACGGACCTTTTCCTGTGATACTTAGGAGAGAAATTCTTCATGATTCCACGTTTCTCATACGTACAGAAGTCTTTTCAATCGAGCGCGCCTAAAGCTGCTTCTTCGAGGCGAATCTCTTCCTTGTTCTCGACCCCTGACGCTTTTTAACCTTTTGTTTCAATTTCTCCCCCTTCAACTCCTTCTCTTTAACGTTCCTATCTCTCCTATTGCATCTCCTCCTCCTCTTTCCCTTTTCCTGATCCTCTTCCTTAATCCTCCTCCCCTCCTTTCTCCGCAGCATACAGCACCAATACGTTCCGGTCTTCATGAACTCCGCCCCGCATGGATCATCGTATCGCTTGCCTCCCTCCACTCCGGCTCAGGATTCGTCTCTCCGGCTCCCCTGGCTACTTTTCCGACTCGCCTGATCACGCGTATCGCAAACTGGGAATCCTGGTCCAGACTCGCATCCCAAAGCTCCTACTAGACTATCGAGCAAGGTAGGCATATTCGATGTGCCGGCCGCGAATATTGTGGAATTAAAGTATCGTGCCTTCAGCAACTGCAGGGGGAGTACCTGTTAGTGATGAGGTATGAACGACCTCAATAAATTTCACTGGCCAACAAAGATTTTTGCGGCAAAACATTTGAAGGTCATTTTAATAGGTAACTTGTGGCCCTGATTCCGAATATGAACTCTCCGTTTTCCTAGATTGTCTCTAGTTTTTGAGATACAGGGGTGGTCACAAAAATACATTAATGACAACAATTTATGTTAGGGTTGTAACGTAATACACAATAAAAAACACGAAATATATATATCAAATTGTTAATGAGTAAGTAAATAAAATGCTAATAAGTCAAAACATTCAATTCAGTACAATGAAATCACAATTAAATGCATTACAAATCGCTTGTCTATAATGATTGGTCCTTCTGTGTGCGAATTGGACAATCACGTTGAAGGCTCCAACAATAGTCTTCCATCATGTGTGTATCCCATCTTCCTTGGTATCTTTCTTCTATCACCTTGATATCTTGATGAACCTCTCCCCTTGTTCCTCACTATAATAACATCCTAGATTATCCAGAAACCGATCTAAGTGACTATGTAGAAAGTGAGCTTTTATGCTCATATTAGCAATTCAAATATTTGAAGTCTGAAAGCATATCTTCTGTACGAGTTCTACATAGTTGGCAATTTATGGTTGCCGCAATAAAGTTCTGAAAGCAACTCAGACAAAACTTTTCCAGGCAGATGCTTCAATATAAGTCATGGAATTTATGAAATTGTCATCCTTGATGATTTGGGGATTGAGGGGCGCTAAAGATTCCAGCTTTGAGTTTTTCCATAACTCAATCCTGGAAAAAATCTGCAAATATTATTTGAAACATTCACATCTTTGTCCTAGGCGCCCTAACAAATTGCTTTAATCACGTTCCTAATTCATATGTGGAGTGGGTGGGAAAATAATTTTTTGCCCATGTCAACCAGTTGGTTCGTTAATGATATTTGATGCACCTACAATCATATTTTTTCCCTGGCAGGCCATACAACTTTTTCCCAATGGTCTTTTTAGCCCTTCTATCCCACAAGCATATGAAACAAGAGTAGCTTAAGTATATCCGCTTTTGCTGCCTCAATGTAAGATGTTGACATCTCAATCAACGCTATAGACGCACTGGTGTTCATATTATATCTAGCTTCTGCAAGATCAATTCTTATATTTTCATATTATTCCTTTTTCAGTTTTGTTGAGTGACCTATTGGAATCGATGCATAACTATTGCCATGTACAATAAAAACAGCACTTCAAGCTTCTCGTTGAACTATCCAAAAACAATCGCCAATCTTCTGGTCGGTATTTAGGTAACCCATTTGGAGTAGGAGTCCAGGATGTTCCTACGGTATACTAGGTCTTCTTCTTCAATGAAATATGGAAGAAAGTACTACCTCTCTTGTCCCAAAAAAAGTTATTTTAAACATTTCGCTTGAGACAGTTTTTTCACACTTAGTCTAGATGCTAAAAAGCTCAGAATCTTGCTTGGAGAGACTTACTCTCGTACTAAATCATTGATCTCTTTCCTGGGAGAACTGTGGCTGTGTAGAAGTACTTTCTTCATATTTACTACCACTATCTGCACGTGTGCACACCAAATCCTGGATACCTTCTTCATCAGACAATGCTAGGTCTTGGAGTGTAGTGAACACTGGGATGGGGGGGGAATAGGTTGTGTCTGTGTGGGGGAGAGAGGGGTGGGGGGGGAGGGGGGGGGGGTGGGGGGGGGGGGGGTGTAGGGTGGGGGGGTGGGGGGGTCTTTAAAGGGGGGGGGCTGGGAGTGTAGTGAACACTGGGACGGGGACATCGTCGGAGTGTGGTACAGGTGCGACTTGCTGATTCCAAATCCGGATACTCAATTTACGTTCTTGTAATGATTTGATACCTTTCACATTAACCAAAAAAATAACAGCCACTGTGGTGATTCTTTGGCTCGCGCCATACCATAGGCACACAAAATTTTAAACCTTTTCTTCGTCCATGTTTTCCACTAACGTAGATTTTCGACACACGTTTTACAGACCCTATGGGGAGCCAAAGACTTATCTTGGTCTCCGAGTTTTCATTCCAAAGTATGCCAGATATGCTTGCTTCACAAGTTAGTAATATTTCTTCTTTGGTTCTCCTGGCAATAATCACCACACAGATGTGGCAGAATACATTGGGGTTATTCAAACATTCTCTTCGTGAAGTACTCGCATAGTGTTCTGAAAATAGAAAAAAATAAATTAATATATAAGGTAAGGCCCGCTTAAAGAAATAAAACGATTTCTGTAAATATGCATTAAACAAAAGATATTTGCATAAAGAGTATATTTGGAACACCCTGTATCTCAAGAACTAGAGGCACATTCTTGGAAAACTAATGTCAATTCTGAAATCAGCACACGCGATATACTATAAATTCGATGAAATATCCTTGGCCGGCAAAAAAAAATTTTCTTTTGTGGCCATAATAGCACGCGACACTAATAAACAAAATAAAATTAGGCACTGTAATTTTATAAACTGTGTTCAAAAATTTATCGAAATTTATTTGAGATGGCAAACCACTTCATTTCGCTCTTCTAACCGCCATTTTATCTTACGCTTAGTACGCCGATTTTCGTCATCTTATTTTTGAATTAATTTATTAGATAAGCAGTATAATATCTTTATAAAGATCTTTTTGTCCTGTTTTATGCGAACGTCTGGGGTTCCTGTTACAGGCTACATTTCCTGCTCAACAAATATATGCTCAAAATTGCTACTTTGTTTCACAATCTTAAGCAAGAAGTTTTTGTCTGCAAACAACAACATACCACAGAGCTTCAATGGTGACACCCTGGATTTTGAAGCAGAGCCTACCTGTAGAAGTAGGCCCCCAACAACCCAGCCTCTCCTGAATCTACAGCACCAGCTTCTTGTGCCTTGAAGAACCTCGGAGTCTGCAGTTTACCTATTGTCCTACTGCTATTATTATTATTATTATTTTTATTAATCTAGATTTTTATCTTTATTATATATTATATATATATATATATATACTATATATATATATCTTATTACCTTCGTCTTTCTTCCTTTTCATTATTATCGTCCTACTTCTCAACGTGACGTCACATCCTTGTTTGCTATGGTTCAAGATCGAGTCGCGCCATTTTTTCGCACTCGAACAAGCATTCCTGGAACCGCTCCTTATATCGTCTCCAAAATAACTACTTCTTTTCATCGTCAACGCTAAATCTTATTAACACTCATTTTGTGAACATCAGTGATTTTGTTACACACGTTTAGTGCTCCATCAATCTTCAGTGTAACCTTTGCCCTCGAATGCTACAAGGTCAGCATTTTGTGTTATTTTCTAAAGCCTAATTTTTGTGCCTTTTCGTAAAGTGAATAATTCTTTGTAGTGATACTTAGTAAAAATCATTTAGCATAAATAACCTTTATTGTGTATTACATTTTATTTAGATTTTAAGTAACTTTTTAATATTTTATTCAATTATATAGCGAAGCTATGTGCAAAAATTTATTAATTAAATATAATAGTCTATCCTAAATAGAATTGTTAAATGTAAAGAGAAAACGTATTATTTCATGCGTAACTTTAATATTTATTTTCCACAATGTAATTATTATTATTATTATTATTATTATTATTATTATTATTATTATTATTATTATTATTGTTAATTGTTTTCAATATATTAATTGTGTTTATTATTTCATTAAATAGATTCTGATTTTGACTCCCAAGAAAACAGTTTTTGGTTTTTCACCTTTCTTCATCTTTTATTAACGCCTAACGTAATGTGGTGGCCCTTCGTGAGTGAGGCCCTGGAAATTTGCCGTCGTCTATCCCATTTCTACAACCACAAGGACACACACGGATCCACATCCTGAAGCAGAAGTTTAATTTCATAATATTAAAAAAAAAAAATTAATCTATTTTACGGAACAATTTTAAAATTTTTAACAGGTCGAATTCCTGCATTTTCAATTTTAAATTACTATTTTTTTAAACTATTTTGGCCCGTAAAAGCGGCCTCCTATATATTTTTGTCATCCTTTGCATACTTATTTGTAGTATTTAGTGTGTTTTTTGGTCTCCGACCACTATTTTTATCATATTTAGCGTATGCAAATCGCATCTTAAGCATATTTTTTGTCTCGTAATATTGTTTTCAAAATTTTTTTTTTTTTTCAAATTTTACAATCGTGTATTAACATTTATAAATCATGTCCCCTCCTGACGCTGCAAACTCAGATAATGTCAATGTCATATCGCAACAACCTGCTCCAGACAGGGAAACACCTAACGTAAACAAGCTATATATATAAAAAAAATAAAAAAAAATCGATCTAAATGGACAAACATGCGTCTCAACTGCACCTTCAATTCCGCCTATCAGAGCTCTTTTAAATATATTGCCTGTTCCCGTTTTACAGCGCCTAAAGGATGTTTTACCTTCCTTACATTCCCACAACCAGCCCTATACCCAACTTAAAACCGAACTTTTAAACCGGCTGGGAGAAACCGATGCTGAAAAAGTAAAAAAGCTTTTGACAGGCGGCTCTCTTGGAGATCCGTTTGCCATCAGTTTTGTTATCTGATATGCTCATCTTCTCGAGGTCCTCCATGTTAGGTATTGTATACCATATTGTACGTGTCTCTCTCCTACGAAACTCCCTGCAGAAAGATGCAAATCTGCGCTTAGGGCCACACACCGTCGAATCCTAATTGTTCACTACAAGAACTAGCTACTTTTGCTGGACTTAGAATTTGCAAAGCGAACCTCGCTTCCGAGCAGCAGACATACCGCCTTACACAAGTCTCTTGCATATCATGGAATCGCAGCGCCACGCGAGTAATAAATACTGGTTAACCACCATCGGGTGTAGACACGTGCGGTAGAGCGAGCCGATCTAAAGACCCTGGCGGTCACATCTTCGCATGTGAGTGAGTCAGAATCATAACTAGAGTATGGCAGATAATCTACGCAGTCGGGTGCATAACAATGAGAAAAGAAACAATCAGGTGTCGAAGAATCCGCGCAGCATCCGGGCTCTCTCCAACGAAAAAGATAAGCTTCGGGCCGCTCCTACGCTTATAGTTTTATAAAGCCAAAAGACTAATGTACCA
>JABUQX010000985.1:0-30000 GCA_015478945.1 Trachelipus rathkii
TAAACAATAGCCTTAGAGAAGGTACAAGAGCGGCTAAAAATAATATGAAAAATAATTGAAAAATTAATCCCTCAAAGGATATAAGAAACGTATACTGCTTTAATAAGCTTATATCAAGAAATACATGCAATAGTATATATTTATATGCTGCATTATACACTATTACAGTACCTCTATACTAGATTATTACACTACTGAAAAAGAATAAGTTTGTATAAAGGTATAGGCAAAGTTTACCCTATATATTAAATGAGGATAAATCATTATTGAGGTAATAATAGGAGTCTGTATCAATTAATGAGTGGAGTACATATTACAATGTTCAAAAATAGTTATTTATTAGATACTAATATATATTAGATATAAATACTATTAAGAACACATGTTATGTATATAGGACAGAGAGGGTACCTCCATATGATTATCAGAAAAAAGGCCGATATATATAATAGCATGAGAGATACTTATATACATATATATTTATTTTTTTAGGTATCAATACCAATACTTTAATAACCTAAATATATAGAGATATATCCATATAGATATCTTATATATATGAATTAAATATAAATATATATATTTTTTTTTTTTTTATTTTATTTTTTTTTATTTACAGAAATTTACGCAACACCTATAGTAACTTACACTAAGGGACATGAGCCCTATTTACCAAGGAAGGAGGTAGCAGTAGAAATTAAAATACGGAAAGTCCAACCCAAATATTATAACCCAAACTATTACTTAATTACTCTCATGGATGAGTGGTCAGCAGACGTGCGTGTTATAAAGAGAGAGAGTAGTAAGTATATAACTATATATATCAAGTAAGGAAACATAGCAGTGTAGCCACCTTTAAGGGCACACATGAGAGTCAAAAGTATATAAAAGTACTACAACAACGTTTAAGCTAGCCTGGCTACGATCATAGGGATTGAGGATGGGGTAGATGATCAATATGCTTCACACTAGCAAATTCTAATAAGCGTAAAGAAGGCATGGCAGCCCCTGTAAATGTGCGAGGGCGACGCAATGGAGTGATATTAGTATCGATTATGTACCAACTCCATCTGAGCCATCCTACCGTTGTGTAGTAAACCGTATATAAAATAGAGATAGTATGCGCCAACGTCACGTGATCGCTAAGAGATAGAGGGTCAAGATGAGTTAGAAATAAGTAGGGGACAATTATAAATATTATAGTCTCTTATGACTATTTAGTACTTCACAACTTCATAATCTCAAATAGTATAAGGGTGGAGTCACGGAGCCCCCCCCCCCATGAATGTATGATAGAACATGATTACATGATATATAATATTATTATACTCTGAGAAACACAAGGTGTCTGTAATGCAAGGTCTATATATTATAATCACAAGAGCACTGTGTTCAGCTAGAAGTACAACACAGAAAATACTCTCAAGTTCAAAACAATTGTTGTACACCAGTAAGTTCCCATATCATATAGTATGAGACGCTTTAAGAAGTTTTATCTCTTATGGGGAGGCCTTATGAATGAGAGAGTATTTCCCAAATATATTTTTGTTTATGAGTTGCTTATGTGACCAAAGAAGTAATGTTTATGTTTGTCAACGAGGGAGTGAGACGTTAGAACCGTCGAAAAAATATAGGAAAGTTAGGAGGTGTTTTTGAGAGGGAGATGTTTAAAGTAGTTGAGTTTTCAAAGAGTTGAATTTCAACAAGGTTGCGGCGGCCACACCGGGAAATCCCATCCAGGTCGGCAAGATAGGAGTCGGAAAGCTGTAGACGAGAGGCAACTCTTAGATGCAAAGAAGGGAGCAGATTTGAAAATGAGTGGAGAATGGAGAGTTGAGTCATCGGCAAAGGAGTGGATAGAGTAAAAGGGGGGGGGAAGATCGTTGATGAAAGTAAGAATAAAGTTGGAGATAAAACAGAACCTTTGAGGAAACACCAATTAACAGGAAAGGAGGAAGAAGTCGCTCCATCAACGAGTGCTGATAAAGCGACCAGAGAGAAACTTGACAAGAGTAAGCAAAGAGAAGGAAGGAACCAAAGGAAGGGAGCTTAGAGAGTAGCGACGCGAATGCCATACTCGATCAAAAGCCTTTTGATATATCGAGTGCCACAACCCAAGACTCCCCTTAGTCCCTAAGGGCAGAAGACCACTAATCGTAGATAGGATAGTAATGTCACCTGTTAGTTCGAAAGCCGAAAACTATGCTCATGATCGTGATTGAAAGAAGGGAATGAGACTACTCCAGATGATCCAGGAAATGAAGAGTTAATGAGAGTTTCAAGATCTTAGATAGAATACAGTGAGAGCTCATAGGACGAATAGTTGGAAGGATCAAGAGCGGCTGCCCTTTTCCGGGATTGGTTGGACATATGCGCGCTTCCAGCACTGAGGAATGTAACTAGTATTAAGGCATAGAGAGTAGAGTTCAACGAGGACAGGGGGCCAGCTCGGAAGCACACTCCTAAAACACGGGGAGGAAGCATCGGCGGGCCACTAGCCTTATCTGACGTTTATAGACCTCAGAATCCCAGCACCCGATCATGCGTAATCGCGGGAATAGGCATAGGAATCTGAGAGGAAGAAGAAGCAGGAGGAAAGATGCCGGTACCGTCCAGGAAGAAATTAGATGAAAAAAGGAGGCCGAATAGATTAAGCCTTTTCCCAGTAGGAAGTTAGCTTACAGAAACCGTTAGAGCTAATAAGTGGAGGATAAGGCAGATTACAAAAGTTATTAGAGAATGTTTTTGGCAAGAAGGCAGAAATTTTTATCAGTGGGAGAGCCCAGTAGGTTGTCGCACTTTTTTTAGTGAAAGCGCGCTTAGCCTGTCGAAATAATAGCTCTGCAACGATTCCCGAGCAGAATGGAAATTAGTAAGAGTGATAGGAGAACGAAAGTTTCCATGCCCGATAGGCAATGTCCCTCTCCTGAATGGAGCGAGAACATTCCCCCATCGAGCCATGGATTTTTTGTGGAGGAAAGATTTAGTTGAGATGGAATTGAACCCGCTCATACCCGACGATTAACGGCCCTAAACCTTTTTCAGCGGTGGCCGAAACGTCCTCTTAGTCCAAGCAATTTTCACTCCAAGCATAGTTTGCAAAGAACCGACGCACCCCCCCCCCCATTAGCCCGATTAAAGTGCCAGAAAGTGCGTTTGGGGCAGGGTGGAGCTGCTTGGAGAAAAAGTTTTAAAATTAAGAGCTACAAGATTGTGGTCAGAGTTTTACCGATAGGAAGGAAAATGGTGGTATTTATATCGAGAAGGAGTAGTGTGGTGGAAACACTAAATCAAGCGTGTTCAATAAATTGGTTAGGTCGATCTGGTATGTGTGTAGGTTCCTTCATTAACTGTTCCAGATCGTTGAGAATACTGAAATGTTTTGGCCCTCCTCCCCTCCTGCATCAAATAATGAGAGGAGCCCAACCACTCAGTGTTGATGCACGTTGAAATCACCTAAATAGATATCTCAGCATTGATGGAAAGAGTTAACAGTATCATAGATAGTAGTAAGATATCGAAAGAGGTGAAAATCTGTTTCCGTTAGGGAGCAGTAGCAGAAACGACAAGATAATTGGTAGTAGTAGAAACAAGAAAGATTTTAAGCCACAGAACATCGAAATTAGGAGATTCAAGATTCCAGACGTGTTACAGGAGTGTTAATGCTTATATAGGCACGAACTCCACCATTTAGTCTGAAATTGTAGAAAGGTTTTTCATTTTACATTTAAGTTTATTTAAAAAAATTCCATGGCTAGCTGGGTCTCAGACAGAAGTAAAAATGTTAGGTAGAGAGTTAGCGAGGTGATATTTCACAGATTCATGGTAAGCTTTCAGGCCACGAACGTTGGCGAAGTCAATAGAGAACCCAGCCTGCGCCCACCCCACAATCTTCTCTCCTAGTCATTCAAACAGACAGCCTCACAAACAACACAACAATCGACGCATACACAGCCCACCCAAAAACCCACAGAATTGGGTTTTTTATTAAAAAAAAACCAGCGCCCACACAAACACACACAGATCACGTACAAAAATAAGATGAAACAAAGAAAAAAAAAAAAAAAAAACGCACTGAAACCATAAATAAAATCTATTAAAATTTAATGATTATAAAAATAGACTAAACCAACTAATCAGTATCGACCAAATATGTAAAATAAATAAAACCCTTAAACCGTATCACATACCACACTCGCACAGCTTCGCTAACTTACGTACTTAAATTTACACAAAAAAAAAAAAAAAACCGGATACCAATAATCCTAATTAAAACCTTTATAAAAGGAAATATGTGATATCTTATGTTTATTAAATACGTATTATAAATAAATGCTTAAAACGTTAAACACTAAAAACTTTTCTTGGTATTAAGGCGTGTTCGTTATATTAGGCTATGTTTTTCAAATCTAAGTCTTCTTAAAAAGAGCTTATTTATCGGTATTTATAAAATAATTAAAAACCTCTCTCCCTAATTTAAATTTTTCAAAATAACTAAATCGAAATTTTGCTGATCTACCAACGAACTAATAGAGAAGAAATTTTAAACATTTCTACAAAAAGATTCAGAAGGATTCCACAATTAGAAGTATGGCGAATATAAACTGTTTTTATCTATACACCTATTTGCTGGTCATATATATATAGATATCATATATATAAAGATAAGTATTAATCTATGTAGTATATAAGAGTAATATCTATAGTATAATATTAATATAGTATATATATATACTATATATATATATATATATATATTAATATATATATATATATATATTATAAATCTCACCACAGATAATAAGATAGAAATCTTGATGCACTGCTAGCAACTCCAAGATGTCTATGCCGCTAACCAACCGATGCTTTAGTACAATTTATAGTTTCATATTGTGGTAAGTGCCCGGAAGTGTATATTTTGATTTGATAAATTGAAAAAATGGTCACCCTTTAAGCGGACATAATAAAAGTGGCAGAATATAATATAATGATATCTTTTATCCATGAAGGGTGTTTTTTTCTGACAGGAATTCCATTCCATTTTCTTTTTCTACTGCCTGTTCTCGCGTTGTTTGTCGCGAACAGCTGCCTTCAAAAGTTACTGAGTACAATTTAACAGAAGATTCTTTAACTAGCTACAAAATAAAAGAATAAAAATAATGAAAGAAGAGACCTCAATTAATTCAGCCGAAAAAGTTAAAATAAAAAAAGACGCTATTACTATGGCTCAAACATAGACATAATAAAATACTTCCCTTTAAGATAGATATCAATTCAAATACTCAAATTTAAAAATTCACGAAATTTGTGATGCAAAAACATTTAAGGTTTCACTAGTATCATGGCGAGAAAGCATGTTCCTTTTTGGGGTGTTTGACATTTTACTACACACGATAATACGCTCTCTCTCGTCTGATGAAGGAGGTGCTGATAATTATTTGCCCTGCAAGCCACTGATAAATAATTGAGAGACAATACCTTGGCCCGAGTTTTCATGCCTACCAACCTCGAGCAATTGATAAGGATTACCTCTTCTGTAGGGTAGCAATCTCATGTCTATTTCGTAAGAGCCCATGCATCTTAACTCTTTCATAGCCTGGCAAATTTGAATAATTTTTTTGGCTCCTTGATTGACTGTCCCTCCTTCAGTTTTTTTACGGATGAGGTTTCCCTGGGTGTGATTACTTGAAGTGTGAAATGATGTGTCAAGCAGCAAGCCCTCGGTTTTATGCTATTATTAATTGCATTCTAAGAAGTGTATCACCGTCGGAGGTGCCATTTTTGTGGGGTTCAGCTAGCTTAAGGAAATTCCTTATTAGAAACTTTTATTGGTATTTATTTTGTTTACGTTAGTCACCAAGGCCTCTCGGACGATTTGGCATGTTGGAGTTGCAAGGATGGGGTATTGAGAACCGCACTGGCCAGATAATCCATCTAACGAATACGCAGATGAGCGCACGACAGAAGACAGGCGTGTTAAAGTGAGGGTAAAATTAATTGAGGTATGGAAAACACAAGATGAATGAAGAGAATGTCGCACAGAAGAGAGGGTGGCGAGGAACGAAAGAAAGCACGAGCAGCGAACCAGTCTGTGAGTTACTAACAGTCACAACCAAACTTTTCATCGTGCTACGCTAGGGCGTCGTTAAAGGTTTGTGAGTAACGCTGCCAAGTGGAACTAGTTCCCCTCGAGCAACTGCCTCTACAAGTCACCTATAGCAAAGGGAGTAAAGCAAACCAACATCGCGCGCAAATTAAAGGGTCAATCAGTGAACTAGATAATACAGGAACGTTTATTAAGTCCTTTTGGTCCTTTGACTCGACGCCTACTCCAACAGCCGAATAGAAACCAGAGCCCGCCTGCCGCCCAGCAAGATATGAGAGCAGTACTCCATACAAGGGCGGATGAGACTCCTTATAAAGTTGGGGAGTAACTAAGAAGAGGAAAAAAGTCTCGCACTCTAAACAGAACTCCCAGTTTTCTATTGAGTTGCCCGCCACTGCACCAAAGCGGTGCTATGTGTATCAGACATTTTTTTTGTTTTATGTTAAGGCCAAGGAGTTTATATTGTCAACAGGAGAGAGAAGAGAACCGTCGAAAGAGATAGGAAAAGTTTTGTGTCTTATTTTGTTTATTGTAGAAGTTGGGTTTTTAAAAGATTAAATTTCACAAAGCTTGAGACGACCCAACGCTGTTTTGTATACCAGATCAGCGAGAATAGAATTGGAAAGATTAAGCCGAGAAGGAGAGACAATTCTAGAAGTAAAAAGAGGAGCAGAATTGATATGAGTTGAAGAAAGAGAAGGGTCAAGTCATCGCATATGAGTGGATAGAGTTAGATGTGGGGGTGAGAGAAGATCCTTGATGAAAAGCAGGAATAAAGTAGGGGAGAATAGAACAGAACCCTTGAGGAACACCACTAATTGACAGAAAAGAAGAAAGTTGCCCATCAACAACAGCCAACATCTGAGCGGATTTGAAAAGAAAGCTAGAAACATAAGTAAGCCAAAGAGAAGAACGGGAACCCAAAAGGAGGGACTTGAGAGCAGTGACGCGTGCCCATACCCGTCAATGCTGTTTGGATATGTTTAAGCGCACAGCACAACAGGTCTTCCGCGTAGTTCCTAAAGGGCGGAAAACCATAAATTGTTTTAAATAGGAAAAGTATATCGCCAGTAGATGTCTCAAGCACCGAAAGCCGTACTGGTAATTCAGAAAGAAGGGAAAGAGATTCCAGATGAATCTAAGAAGTGAGAGTTGAGAAAGGTTTGAAAGATCTTAGAAAAGAATAAAGTGAGAAGCTACAGGGCGATGGTTAGATGGATCAGAGCAGCTCATTTTTTCGGAATAGGTTGGACATATGCGCGCTTCCAAACACTTGAGGGGGAAAGTGCTAGTATTGAAGGCATATAGAATATAGTTGAACGAGGGGTTGGGGTCAGCACGGAAAGCACACTCGTCAAAACTCGGAGAGGAATGCCATCCGGCCACCCCGCCTTCCTAACGTTCATAGATTTCAGAGCTCATGCACCGATCAAATGAAATGACTGATAAAGGCATAAGACACCAGAGAGGAGAAGGTGGGAAAGAGGAATACCGAGAATCGTCAGGGTTGAATAGAGGAAAATAGGGAGGCCAAAGAGATGGATTGTGCCTTTTCGTTTGGAGTATTAACAACAGAATCAATCAAGAGCGAATAAGAGGAGGAAGAATGATTTACAGAAGTTGTTAGAGATGTTTTTGCAAGAGGCAGAGAGATAGTGTAGTAGGAGAACCAAAGAGGTCAGCGCATTTTCGTTAATTGAAAGTAAAGAGGGGGGGCTCGTCGAAGAGTATCCCTGCAAACGATTTCTAGCTGAATGAAAATTTGCCAAGGGGTGTAGGATGAACGAGAATTTTCCACATCCGATACGCATTGTTTCTCTAGCCTGAATGCCAGGGAACAAGCACGATCGAACCATGGATTTTTGAGGAGAAAAAAGATTTAGTCCAGAAGGAATGAACCTGCTCATTAGGGTGGAACGAAAAAAGTGACAGTTCCCACTTTATCGGCAAAATCTGAAGCGTCTTAAGAGTCAAAGCAGACACTTCAATTATGAGTTAGGCGTAGATAGCAACGCATGCCCGCCCCAAATCGGGACCTGCTCAAAAGTCGCCAGAAAATACGCGCATAGGGCAAGATGGAGATGTTGGAGAGAGAAAGTATTAAAATTAAGTGAATTAAAGGTTGTGGTCCGATTTACCGATAGGAGCGAAGGTGGTAAATTTATAGAGAGAAGGACTTGTGGTGAGACATAGGTCGTGTTTAAGAATCGGTTGGGACGATACCGGAATGTGTGTAAGGTTATTTAATCAGTTTGTTCCAGATCGGTGAGAATACTGAATGATTCGGCTTCCTCCCAACTAAAGCAGTAACGAGAGGAACCAACAATTCAGTTTTTGTGTACATTGAAATCCCCTAAATTGAGGACCGCTCAGTATTGGATTAAAGATATAACAGTCCTCGGTTGAGAAGTAGTAAGGTACAAAAAAGGCAACTGAAAAATCTGCTCTATTAGAGACACAGTAGCAGAAGCATAAAGAATATTGTAGTAGACAGGAAGAAAGTTTTAAGCACAGAACATCGAAGTTAGGAAGATTCGAGATTCTCCGAGACGTGTTATAGGAAATGTTTATATTTACATAGGCAACATACTACCACCCCATTCAAAAACGGAAATTATAATAAATCAAGGTTAATAGTTGGATATTTAAACATGCAGTTTAGAAGGATGAATATTCTTACGCCATCTGGGGGGTCTCAAGACAAGAGCCATAATAATTGAGGGTTTAGAGTTAGAGGAGGCTAGTTATCCATGGATGCCAAGAGTGATTAGCAGTGCGAGAAGCCATTGGTGGTTGGTAAAAAGGTCAAAAAGAAAAGCCACGCCTGTGCAAATCTGCTATCCAACACACCGACCGCAGTCGAGTCTAGAAACTCTTGTTCAGCACGGATCCCGAATCACTAGTGGCACAGCGACATCACGCACACGCCACGCACACGCACACGCACACGCAATCACAAAAAAAAAAATAGACAGAACAAATAGACAAAATTACATAAGATATAGGAGGAAAATTTATTCGAACGCTAAAACCTAAATTTTAAACGATAAAACACCCTATTTTACAGCAAATATCTAAAATATGAATAATCCAAGAGATTTAAAAAACAGCTCACGCACTCACACACCCTTAAAAGTTGGCGTACAAAAAAAAAATACCTATTTGATCAACTATAAAAGTAGATAAATCTGTATAAAACATAAAAGTGGCTAGTCGCAATAGGTAAATTTTACCGCTAAATACCAAGTTTGACAAAACTAAAAATAAAAGTTAAAAAGAAAAATCAAGGAAAAAAAACATAACTTGGTACTTAGAGCTATTATATCGAACTAGATTTTTTTATTGAATCTAAAAGTTTTCTCATAATTTTTCACCCAAAAAGTAAGAAGTATAGGCCATTAAGTATAGGCCATTTTAACCGATACCGATACCGATACCGATACCATCACAAATGGCCGATACTACCGATACCATAAAAGAAATTATGCCATAAAAAAATCCCTAATAATATAATATATATATTATATATATATATATACTATATATATATATATGATATATATATATATATATTATATAATATAATATATATATATATATCATATATAAATTTATAATGTATAATATTATATATATATAATATGTATATATATATATATATATATATATATATATATATATATTATCCCCCGGTAGGCAAAGACCAAAGGCCTACCAAATTCCACAGGATTTTTGAAAAATCCAGAAGCAAGATCAGTTTAAAGGGCGACATGCCCTGATACACGATGTTTGAAAGTGTGCAAGTCCAATGAAAGTAAAAAATAGATAAATAGATAAAGGAAGTATGCTTCAAACTTTCCCAGTAGAGTACATGGAAGGTACATGGAAGGTACATGGAAGGTAGATGGGAAGAATAACAAAGCGGTTTATTGGACAAACAAAGAATGACTGTGTTGAAAGACTAGTCAGACGATACCTCCTCAAAGAGGAGGTATTCAGTTAGTGTTCAGAGATCGGTGTCCTTTGTAATGGCGAAAGTTTGAGAAGAGTGATGCAAAAGTTGGACTTGCAGAAAAAGACTGGAGAGAATTAATTAGAGGAGGAGAGTTTTTAAGACGTCAAACACTAGACTCAATTTTCTCATCTCCAATTAGAAATTTGAGAAAGATCAAAAGTTAGTTGCTAAAAGGCCAATCTCATAATATGAGTTGATTGTTGTTGGATGAAAGGAGTAATGAAAGGTGGAGTCGTCGACATAGAGAGTGGATAGGTGGTGAAATAACTAAGAGAATGTCATTAATGAAAGGTAGAAAAGAGTCGGAGGTAGAACAGAACCCAGAGGAACACAACCAATAATAGTTTTAAATGATGAACGTTGGTCGTCTACAGCTGCTACTATATAAACTTTGGAAAGAAAATGAGAGAGAAGGCGCAGAGAGGATGACAGGTACCGCAAGAGGAAAGTTTTGAAATGAAAGCTTTGTGCCAGACTCTCTCGAAGACTTTCGACTTAGAGCGTCACAATGAGAGATTCACCTGAATGCGGAAGAGCAGAGGACATAAGAGTCAAAGAGAAGATAAAAAGATCACCAGCAGAGAGCTCCTTACAAAAGTCATGCGGGAGATCTGAGGTAAAATTAAAAGCATTGAGATATTTCCAAATCCTCCTCTAAAGGATGGATTCGAAAACTTTAGAAAGAATTAGATTTAAGGCGATTGAAAGATAGTTTGAAGGTTGAGAGAAGTTTCAGCAGAGGCTGGATGAGTGAACGTTTCTAGCAGTAAGAGAGCGAAGTGGAAAGACAGAGACGAAAAGGTTTACTAGGGCAGGGCGCTAGCTCGGAAGCACAAGTTACGAGAACCACAGGAGAAATACCATCCGCACCAAATATCTTTAGCAGAAATTACAATGCTATGAAAAAATGAGTTTGAAGAGGTAGAGAAAGAGGAATAACACATGTATCATATGAGGTGGAATTAGAGGCGAAGGCTTGAGCGAAAAGTTCATCGTTAGCTGAAGGTGAACAGCAGTTGTCCCACTGGAAGACACTGCAGGAGGAAAAGAGGAAGAAGCAAAGCTAGAGTCAGTATTTTAAGAAAAGAGTTTTTGTGTCACATTGAAAATATAAGTTGAAGGAGTTTCTGGAGTTTGAAGGAGACGGGAGTTCCTGAAGGCAGAATCCATTTAGTAAATAGCATGAGAAAAAACAGTAAAGCAAGATTTATTAGCTTTAGAGTATGGAATGTAGGCCTCCATGCGAGAGAGAATCACTTTAGTCATGCTTTCTGCGTACGTCGAGGGACTCTTTCTCACCCAAGCAATAATCATTTCAAAGAAAATTAAAGAAGTACGACAGAAAGTCTGACCAGTTTGTGGCACCGATGCCAAAAAATGCTTCCTCGCGTTAGGCGAAGGTCTTTTTAGCGGAAGACTCGAGTAGATAGAAGAGGTGCAGAGATAAGAAGGTGATCGAAGGAACCTTGAGGCCGAAAGAGATCAAAAAGATTATAGGTTAAGAAAAGGTCAAGAATGTTTTGGTTCCTCTTCAAAACGATCAGGAATATGAGTTTGGAGCTGCACCAACTGCTCAAGGTTTTTCTGGATAGAGAAATTGAAGGCAAAATTCAATGGTTGTGTCTTGAAAACCAGAAGAAATCCATTGGTGGTGGTTAGTATTGAAATCACCTAAATTGGTGATTAGAAAGGAGACGAAGATAGGAGCTGTTGCTCTATTTTGGGGTTTGGATAATCGAAGAACTTGGGATAGTCAGTAAAGTTAGGAGATAAGTAAGAAGAAAAATAATTAATTTAGTCGAAGATTGTTAAGTGAGTTTGAGTCACAAGGTGGAAAGCTCAAAAGAAAACTCCAAAGTAGACACATGAGAACAAAAAACGTCGTTGTGTACATATGCACAGCAACCGCCTTTGGCTGAAAATTGAGCATAGAGACATTAGGAGGGAACAGAGTAAGGTTGCAGTGTGAGGGCTCAGCTTCCTGAGTTTCGGTCATGAACAAGAGGTTAGGTTTAGATGAAGAGAGGTCGTGTCCAACAATGTGCAAATTGGAATGCAAAGCATGAATGTTGCAGATAAAAAAAAACTATGCCCCAAAGCAAGCTGGTAGCGAAGACGTGGCTGCCCCAGCCCCATCACTGAAGATAGCCAACTCCTTGGTTGTAATTGGGGAAACAGTGGATGTTTGGATGCCATTCCTCCAAGCATTTCCAATGCAAGATGCAGATTTAGGTTTCGTTATTGTTATAGTTTTTTCTTAAAGGTACTGTTTGCATGGATGCGAAGTCAGACCGTTTCACTGTATCGGAGAGTACATTAGAAGTACTCTCCGAAGAGAAAATTGGAAAGGACGAACCAGAGGACAACGGAGTGTAAAGGGATGTATCAGTCAAACCAACGGGGGAGGGTGTTGGGAGTTGGGGAGGACGAAAACATATCTTTTAAGCCGACCTTTTTCACTTTTCATGATAGAAGAGTAATAGACCAGAAAAACCAACAGCTAAACAGAAAATTTAACATATTATTTAACAATAGTCCGTGTCAAAAAATTCACTACCTGAAATCATAAACAACAAATCTGATTACATCCTCAATCAGGATGAAAAAGTATTATTGGGGTATGGAGTATCATTTGGTTTACATTATAATGAACCGTTTAACAAATTCTTCATAGATTTTGACAAGTGGGCTAAATTCGATTCAGATAGATCGTGTAATAATGATTTTCTGAAGGGCTTACTCACCGCATCAATATTCCAACATACAAAAGTACAAAAATTTCCAAAAAAATTTTATTCAGCACTCACATCCCTTAAAAGAAATGACAACATAGTTATTAGCAGAGCTGATAAAGGGAATAATATAGTTATTCTAAATAAAACAGATTATTTAATAAAATGTAATGACCTTCTGAAAGAACAAAACACCTACACCATACTCACAAAAAATCCCTTAAAAAACTCCCAATTAGCCTTCAACAAATCCTTAAAAACTATTTTATCACCCCATCCCGAACTATATAATGCCTTAAACTCCTACATGCCATCCATCTCACAGTTTTACGGAGTTCCCAAGATCCATAAGCAGAACACCCTCCTCCGCCCCATAATCTCAAACATCAACAGCCCAACCTATAGATTATCCAAATGGCTGGCGGATAAACTAAAACTACTTCTAGGAACAATATCACCCTCCCACATTGTCAATACAGTTGATTTCATTTCAAAGGTTAACCACATTGACCCAATATCACACAAATTTGTCAGTTTCGATGTAAAGTCATTATTTACCTCTGTCCCCGTCCCCCTCACCATAACCCTCTTAGAAAGATTCATACAGGAAAATAACATCATTCTGCCCTACCCCTTTCTCCTCAAAAAATTAATCCTCCTATCCCTGGAGCATAATTTTTTCCATTTCAACACCCAATATTTCAAACAAAACTCAGGTCTGTGCATTGGATCCCCTCTCCCCCATTCTGAGCAACTTGTTTATGGAGCTTTTGGAGCATTACTCCTCCCCCACCACCTTCTCAACCACACAACATGGTACAGATACGTCGATGACGTTTTCGCGGCGTCCCATCGTACATTAACCCATTAGATATTTTGGAATTTATCAATAGTACCAATAATATAAAATTCACCATTGAACAAGCAACAAAATAGTTATTAATTTATTTTGACACTTTTTAATCAGCTGGATACTCCACAACTACAATTATTATTGTCTATATATAGAAAACCTACCTCCCCTCAATACACACACTGGTTTTCATCACAACCCACATATACAAAAATAGCTCTTATGTTCCTTCGTGCCCTACGCATATGTTCCCCCAATCATTTTAAAAATAGAATTTGACCTCCTTTTCTACATTCAAAAAACTACTATATCCCCATCACACAATAATTACAGCCTTAAAAAAGCCAAACGTAAATTTTACTCCATAAATAATAACCCCCCTAGACCCCTTAGGCATTATCTGCCCATGCCTGCACCCCCAACAGGTCCTCTAAAACATCTTTTTACCTAAGAACATCTATTTTACACAATCAAATACTTTCCATTAAAAAGAGTCCTTCTCCCCCTAAAATCAAAAACAATGACGTCACAGAATGCGTATACTCCATACCTTGTCGGGACTGCAATTTAACTTATTTTGGTGAAACAAATGATTTTATCCGAAGGTCAGACCGGCACAAATATGATCTTAGCACCGATAATATAAATTCTGCTCTCACTTTCCATAGAACTAACCACAATCATTCTATTGCAATAAATAACATGAATAAAATCTTCAAAAACGTCAGATACCGGTCTTAGAAAACAAGTCGAATCATTTTGTATAAGGAATTGGGACAATTATAATAGACAACATGGTGAAGCTAAGATAGATTTGATACAGTTGAACATAATGAAGGAAACATACTTCTATAAAAAAATAATAGAAAAAACAACCAACTTCAAAATTTACAGACAGTCTGAAACTCTTTTTCAATCTTTGACTCTGCTGATTGCCATCACCACCCTATGAGTCCTCCACAGAAAGATTAGAAAGCTTCAAGTTACACAGATTTTCAATTTAAATAGTAATAATAGACATATAGAGATATAGATAGATAGATATATTATATATGAGAGTATATATATATGTGTATATATATATATATATATATATATAAAGAGGAGATATGAGTTATATATATATATATAGTAATATATATGAAGCAAATCAGCTGTAATGTTAGAACTGAGGGCGAGAACGATAGATAGTTTGAGGTGAAAACAGGAGTAAAGAAGCAGGGAATTGTTTTATCACCACTGCTGTTTATATTATATTTAGATGTGGTGATAAGGAAAGAGAAAGAGAGACTGGGAGAATTGAAGGGGCTGCCAGCAGCAGTGGTCGATCCTGGGCATGTTGAGTGAGAGTAGAGAGTATATCTGAGAGGTGGTGAGCTGCCATGGAGGAGCTGAGGAAGCAGGGATGAAGATGAACATACAGAAGGCAGAGATATAACAGGCAACTGAGTGAAATGAAGAGGGAAGAGAGCCATTGATGGTGGGAGAGGAGGAGGTGAAGGTGGCATACCTGCAATTATCTCGAGGATGTTTTAACAGAAGGAGAGGAGGGAAGGGATTATGCGAAGAATGGAAAAGGATTAGTTATGAAAGCGAAACCCAAGATATAACATTTAATGGGAGTGTTAAAAAGATTTTAAGACAATTTGATCTGATGTCATGCATTATTAAAAAACATGGACCACAACGAAGAGAGAGGAGAGGAATAAGCGCCGTATGGAGATGAGGATAGCATAAGTGAACTATGATTGAAAGAGTAGGGAGTACAAATGGGAATAAAAGTTATTAGGAGAAGATATAGGGAAGGAATGATTACAATTAGCATGATGGGAGACGATGAACACTGGAGAGATATGCTGGTGGAGAATGCCATGAAAATGGAACATACCAGCAGACCAAGGGAAGACTGAAGAAGAGATGGGTGGAGTCGGTGGGATTCTCTTGAAAGATGTCAGCTACCAAATATGAGAGAGCGCTGAAGAGAAGAGGAATAGTGCAGGAGACGGACGTCTGAGAAAGATGCTTGCGCGGCTGATAGATGAAAATCCTTCCCGGGAGAGGAAAAAAGAGTTGAAGTATATATATATATATATATATATATATATATATATATATATATATAATATATATATATATATATATATATATATATATATATATATATATATATATATACAGTTATATATAAAAGATTGCCTAAAATAATTTTGTAATATATAAGATGTTAATATATATATATATATAAGTAATATATATATATATATATATATTATATATATATATATATATATATATATATATATATATATATATATATATATATATATATATATATATTTTTATATATTATATATATTACTTATATGATATATATTTTTCTTTATCTCTCCTCCCTTCCCAGATTTGGTGATGTGAGATACGCATCTATATATATCCGAAAATAGAAAGTTACTGAAGAACATACGTAAAAAGGAAATCCTACTATCCCTTCATACCATTATGTCAGAGTCAGTCGCACTCAAAAAAATCCACCCTCGGGCTTCGCATGACTGCGACGTACCCTTCACAAAACCCCACCATTTATTCCTTTTATGCACTTTCTTCTCGCCTTTGCCACGCTCAAATTCCTACCCTTCAGATATTCTTTAACTAACTCAATCAACTTTTTCTTCGCTCTACCAGCCGGTCGATTCGCAGCACACTCTACATTATCTATTTCTTAACCATCATACATCTTTTCAACATGACCAAACCATTTTAATGCTGCATCTTGCTTATTCTCTCATTTACGCTTTTCTTCACACCACACAACTCCCTTGCATGTTCAATGCTCATTTTATCAATTCTTTTCACACCTAACACGCCCTTTAGATCTATAAATCTTATTTCACACCATAGTTTCACAACTATACATTAATACCTTTTACAACAACATACCCTCATGCGAAACCCTAGCGCACTCAAGACTTAGTCCCTTTGTATTCACCAAGGATTTAATTGCACTAGCCAATTTCCTACTATTCACAACTTTTCTACAACACTCTGCATCATCCGTTCACATTCATCCAACACATTGCCTAAATATTTAAATTCAGATACTTGATCCAATTGCTCACCATTCAACATGATTTCATGCCGCGGACTCTCTTCACTCACTACCATCACCTTACTCTTATCAATATTTACTTTCACTCCGATCCTTTCACACACCCTGCATTCACACCTCCCTACCAAGGTTGTGTCCATCCCTGAGCCTTCTCCTTTCAGATTCGCCATACAAAAACAAATCATCTGCAAATAATCAGTTATCTCCACCTTCTTTAACACCTTCCTCCACAACCCTCCCTCTAACATTTTCATTCCTCTATCCACATAAAAATTAAACAGCCAAAGAGACATAACACATCCCTGACATACTCCACTATAAATAATAATAAACCATTCACTTTCAACTCTATTATTCTTGCACATGCTTCATTATCGAAATAAATACTTTGAATTCCATTCAGAAACTTACCACCAACACCATATATCACTAATACCTGCCACAGTTGGAATATATAGTTGGAATAATCTTTCTGAAAAACACCTTCTTTAGAGAACATTATACTGTGAATATAGGTGACTAATTATTCTTTTGTGTCAAATATCTTCTACGAATTAAAATGGCTGATTGTCTACAGCAATCATTTCCCATATTTTGAAATGAATCTGTAATTTTTCTATCATTAATGTTCCAATCCAAACTTTTCTTCAGTTAGTTCCAACATTATAGGCTGAATAGGAGGTTATTTGTTAACAGAGGTAAAGGTTGATGGTATGGAAAAGCATGGATCATCATCTAAAGCTTCTCTTTTATCATATATATATATATATATATATATATATATATATTTATATTTATATATATATATATATATATATATATATATATATAGATATATATATATATATATATATATATATATATATATATATATGATACTTTTGTTCTTGAGAATATAGCAATTTTATGTTTCTTTCAAGTTGATCAAGTAATGGATTTGTTCTATAATATTTTACAGCTTTTCTAGGGTGTTATCTTCATAGGAATATGCTCCCAGAATTGGCTGATCAAACGTGCCGTTTTGAACGGGTGAGAAATAGGGAAAAGACGATGTTGCTCCAACACCGATTTTTTCCTATTTTCCACCCGTCCCGTCATTTTAGTAAAAATGTCAATTTTGTCCCATTATAAATAAAAACGAGGAAAAATTATAGTAGGTTAAGGAGAAATCAATGAAATTAAGATTTTTTAGGTAGCTAAGAATATTTATGAAACCAGCTTAGAGGGTGTGTAAACAAGTGGGAGTGAAACTTAGAAACATTAAAAATTTCAGGTGTATGTCATTGATGAAGACACTTGAAAGGAAAGAAACAAAGGAGATCTGAATGAAGAATTGTTTGCAAACAGAAACAGAAGAAACTCTCGTATTCGAACAGTCGACTCTCTTTACAACTATAATTGTGAAACAGTTGGATACAGGGAATGGAAAAAAAAAGAAAAAAAACAGCCTAAATTTTCTAAACTTTTATAATATTGTAGAATTTAATATTCTTTGTGTTCAAAGGAGTACAGAAACTCTTGAGATAATATTGTATTTTGAGGAGGACGTGCTCAAAGGGCATATCTAGGTTAAATGTTGGCACAATGAGGGCTATGTTAGTTTGTAAGACAAAATTGTTTATTGGAATGGGAGAATATTTATGATAAGATGGTGAAAGACCGAAATTTGCTGGCACGATAACCTCATCGGAAACATATTCATCGGAAAATGCACCAACTTATTTTTGATTTTATTTTTTATTTTATTTTCTGTTCATGAGAATAATGGTAAGCTTATATGTGTATGAAATTAATTTTTTTATCGTCATACTTCTTCATGAATGAGGAATATTACATAACCTACTTCCCGTTTTTCCCTTCCCTATGTATTAAGGTAATATGGTCGGCCAATTCCAGTATCATACAAAAGACATTTGTTTTACTAATATTACCTTTTTTAATTTTCAAAACAATTCCACTCTAGAGGAGACAATAAGTTAATAAAATAATTAAATAGGAACCATAAATTGAGTGATTACGTATTTTTTATAATATAACATATATATAAGTATATATATATATGTTATTATATATATATATATATATATAATATATATATTATATATTATATATATATATATATATATATATATATATATATATATATATATATATATATATATATATATATATATATATATGGTAAAAGTCTAGAACGTGTGTCGCACTACGAAAACGATACTATTCATTTCAGAAAATATACGAATCATTTTGGAAAAAAAAAATTTAAAAATATAATGAAAAAAAGCAAAGAATTGATATATATATTTTTTTCACTTCACAATAAGCGAACAAAATTATTAGGCTATGGCAATTTATTTCTTTTAAACTTTAATTTATAAAATTAAAAGTTTGTGCAAAGCATAATTATGAATGAAAACACATAACATAAATATATTTGCAATATATTTTTTATTGCATTTTTATCAAGTTAAGCCGTTTTCGTTTTAGCATTTTGTCTTTTACGCTCAATAAGACAAATTCTTACGCATTTAAGAACGGTTTCTTGTGTTAAAACATCTATGAATGAAGTCTGCTATTCTTATAATCCCAGTTTTACAAACATTACAAAATCAGCTGTTGTTATGATTGATCTCTCATCTTCCCCTCTTCTCTTCTCTCTCTCTATATATATAGCAGTATATATATATGTATATATATATATAATATTATATATATATGTATATATATATATATATATATATATATATATATATATATATATATATATATATAAGTATTTATTATAAAAAAACAATTGAAAAAGTGCATCATTGTAACAGATCTTTTCATCAAAATGGCAAAGCTGAAAATTAAATAAATAAAATATTCAAGGAAGTATCTTCAGGTGTCAAATTAAAACGGGCCTACCACGTAGTGAAAACATTATCATTGCATTTTTAATGAATATTTTAAGGATAATTAAAATTCTGAATATCAAGCAAATATTTTACACAATCTCACTACTCTTAAAGTCATTAAATTGATTCCATTGTAAAAATAAAAATAAAGAACACCATGACTGCTGCTTTCATCATTTCTGTTGGGTATTTTAAAAATAGACTTTAAGATGTAGCGAAATAGCACCATGATGATTTGTCAAAATTGCTGTTTATGAGTAATATTCCTTAAAACTTTGACAAACGAAATCTGATTTTTTTAAGAGAAACTGTTCTTATTTTTCGTAAGAATTCGTAAGAATATTGCCAAAACGAAAACGGCTTTAATAACCTTATTTTAAAGTGAGAAAAATTGTGAAGTATGTAAGAATAAATGTAGAATATTCAAGATAAAGGAAAAATTCTTCTTCAGGTGTTCGTCAAGAAATTGTAATAAATTCTACACGGTTTCGCCTGCGAATTTTTGGCTACATAGCGCAAAACTGTCATACAAAAATGTACTTTTTTTTTTATTTACATTGTTAATGAATGTACTTTAACTCAAATAAAGAGCATTCTTAATTTAAGTCAACAAACATGTGTAGACTGGTTAAGTTTTTGTTTAGACATTCATGGCATTTTAGAATGTACGTACCCAAAAAGAATAATTTACTTCCTGATTACACTTTGGTAATACTTTTAACCAAAGCAATACCATAGGTAAAGTCCAAGATGGCAGGGAGTCGAATTTTAGCCCCGATTTGGGACTTCTGTCCCCTGTCCTGTCTGCCTGAGCCCCTGAATGAAACAAATTTTTTAAAATATTTCGACGAATAAATGCAAAATAATAATTATAATAAAACCCTCCTTAAAATATTCCGCTGATTCCAATTTATAATTTGTTTTACTGTAGTACTCGCTGCTCTCTGTTATATGATGCCAAAGCTTTAGAGACCTGACTATATAGTAAGAGCATATATATATATATAGAAAGAGTATATATATATATATATATAAAGATAGAGTATAGCATATATATATATATATATATATATATATATATATATATATATATTATATACATATATATATAGGTATATATATATATGTCCATATATAGGCCCTGTTATGTTTTTTAAGACTCGTAGTCATTTTGATTTTTTTTTGTTTTGTATTTTAGCATTTTGTTAGTATATGATACTAACAATAATTTCAGTGGTGATGGACACGATTCAAAAAAGCTCCAAAATATTAACAATTATTTAAAAATCACATTTATATCAATAAAATTTTAAAAATGAAATATCTCGAAAAAGTACGAAACTTACAGAAAAACTAAATATATTTGGAATCAGCATAAAGCTTATTATAAAATGTAAAAAAATAAAATTATAAACAAAATATTATATAAAAAGTATGACACTTACAGAAAACCAATTACATATTTGGAACCAACGTATGTAAAGCTTATTACAAAATTTAAAAAAATTATTAATAAAAACAAAATAAAAATAAAAATTAGCATGAGCCGACGGGGGGACAGAGGGACGTTTTCCATACCCCATGAGGAGGTAGCGGAGGAACCCGCGACAATCTGGGCAAATACCAAAGAGTAGGTTGGTTCCGGGAGACCCCCTCCCAGAAGGGGGTAAATAGTCCTTACCCTGTCGTTCCCTGAAGGCCGAGAGACCCCACCCTGCCATCTTTGCGGCCTACCCTGTATTCCTTTTAGTTAAAGTGCAACCAGTGTATCAACTGAGATTGAGTCATAAACGTAACTGGTCCCCATATTTTTGAATCATGTCCGTCACCCTTAAATTGACTGTTAGATCATGTTATAAAAAAAAAAAAATCAGTAAACTTGCACTTCTTCTTTAAACAATCATGGTCCTATATATGAGCAGCATATATATATAGAGAAAGAGCAAAGAAAGAGAGCAGCAGTGTTGTATAAGGTTGTTGCGTATATAAAGAGTATATATATATATATATATATGGTTATATATATATATATATATATATATATAGTATATATATATATATATATATATATATATAGATAAAAGAGAACTGGAATACAAATCATTTAAAACATAAATAAAATCTCTGGAACGAATATTCATAAACGGATGAAAATCTCATAATTTTTGAGGGAAAGTGCTTCCGAGCTGGCCCCCTCCCTTCAACTATTCTCTATGTCTCCAATACTTCAGCACTTTCCCCTGTGTGCCAGCTACACCACATGTTCAACTATTCCGAAAAAAAGGAAGCTGCTCTGATCTCTCTCAAACTATCGTCTTAAAGCTCTCACCTGTATTGTCTAAGACCTTGTTCCTTCTTAAATCTATCACTTCTTATTCATTTGGAATCTGGCTCTTCTTCCGATCGCCAGTACGGTTTTCAAAGTGTTCGAGGTCTACTGGTGACAGTACTTTCCTATTTAACCGATTTAGGGTTTTCCGCCCTTAGAACTACGAAAGATCAGGTAGCTGGCGCTTGACATATCCAAAGCATTTGACCTATTATGGCGTTTCCAGACACCCCTCCCTTTGGGTTTCCTCCTTAAATTCGGAAATCAATCTTAGCGCTTTCATGTAGCCGTTCCGCATAATATTGGCAATTTCTTCTCTTTTTCTTCTGTTATAAGGTGTCCCAGAGCAGGTCCTGGTGGTCTTATCTCCTACTTATCCCTTCCTGCCTCTTTCATTAAAGTGATCTCCCACTTGCACACATCTAACTCTATCCACTCATATGCTGATTGATGACTCGACCCTCCAACCCATTTCAATTCTTGCTCCCTCTTTTTACTTCTAGAATTGCCTCTCGTCTTAATCTTTCCGATTCTATTTTCGCTGATCTGGATAGAATTTGATTGGGTCGTCTCAACCTTGTGAAATTCAATTCTTTAAAAACTCAACTTGCAAATCTCCTCCTAAAACACCTTCTAATCCTTTAATATCTCTTTTCTGACGGTTCTCTGTCCTCCTGTCGACAATAAAAACATCCTTGAACAACAAAGTGTCTTGGAAACCTCACACTGTCAACGGTTGCTGGGCGGGCCTCAAAGAACCGGGAGTTCCGTTTGACTGCGATCTCTCTTCTCAGTTACTTCCAGCTATACAAGGGTCCTGCCCTTGAGGCAAGTGGTCGCCTTCATATCCTGGGGTGCCTGGTTTCACCTGGCTTTGGACAGGTCAGGAGTCAAAGCCAAAAGAAGCGTAAACCGTTCTTCCTTTTTCCAGTTCACTCTGACCCCTCATCTTTGCGGCGCGATGTTGGTGCTTTATCTCTTTCATACCGCAGCGGCAGGTGTTCAGGAACTTACCACTACCAACACTTACGACGCCCCTCAGCACAAGGCGGCTGTGTCTGCACTCGAGTTTTCGTGCGTTGATGTAGGTACCCAGTGCTGTCTGTTGCGGTGCTTCCCTTCTTTCCTGCCATCTTGCTCCAGGAATCTCTCTTCCATCTCCTGTGTTTCGCTGAATTTAATCTCCCTCACTTCAAAGCCTGCGTCTGTGCTCATCTGCGTAATTTACGCTAGTGGATGAAATTTCAGCGTGCAACACCCCCTCCCTGAATAGGGCTCTGCTCGTGAGTGGTGGTGACAACTGTTAAAAAAAAAAAAAATAAATTAAAAATTAATTAAAGGAAAATAGGAAAGTAAAAAATATTACCCTCAGACCTCCGGCCAAAATCATTCTACGGTGCAAGACATATTAAAAGCACGAATTATATTTACCATGCATAATGAAGAAACATTGCAAGGATGATGACGGTGAGAATTTCGAAAACTACAAGACCAAAAAGGATCTTGCTAATGTGCTTCTTCCACTTATAATCCAAATATGCTTCTGTAAGTGGGTGTTGAAGAAGGTTCAATCGGCCATTGTTAATAGCAGTAACAAGAGGATGAGGCTTTTGGTTTGTAAACATCTCAATTCCCTTTGGAAGTAATTTATCAGTCACTTCGTCGAAGGGAGACAAACGTTTTTGGTACCGAATACTGTGATTGTTTTCTGAAAAAGTAAGAGAATGAAAGAGTAGGAAATTTTATTGAAGGGCTTGAAAAATATGAATGGATTTAAGAGTATTTAAGCCAGGGCTGCGGAGTCGTAAAATAAATTTTTCGACTCCGACTCCGACTCCGACTCCACTGAAACAAAATCGAATTCCGACTCCGACTCCGACTCCACTAAACAAAAATTTTCGACTCCGACTCCAGCAGTCAAATTCAAAATTTCGACTCTGACTCAGCTTAGTGCTTACAAAGTTACAATAAAACATTTTTTGGTTTCAACTATTTTTTTTCGCTTGCTTTTGAGAATAAAAAAATATACCACTTTTCCAATGAATCTAATCTCCAAATGCTATACGTTAAAATACCGTAAAGACTAGAGGTGTAGCAGATATCCGCATCCGCATAATTTTTCTCTACCTGCGTCCGCATGAATTTTTTTGCGGATAGCGGATAGTATTCATTTATGAATTTATGAGAAGACTAAATGTTCCTCAACTTTCTGTAACGCAAGATGTTCAGACCTCGTTGGAAATAAGTAGTTGGTGATGCTTGAGAGGATGGGAGAAATAAATGAAGCTGTCTCCCCCTTATGCTTCGAACAAACACAAAGGTGAAGTCTTGAAGGTGAATGATTAATACGATTTAAGTTAATTGTATATACTCTTTCTTAAACCGTTTTGAAGAGGTTTAACTAAGTCTACTATTTCAGAAAATTCTTGTTTGGCCAGACGAGATTCCTCTTGATGCAACGATGAAATCTGGGCTAAATGCTGCTATTAAAAGTAAGGGACTTTCAAAGGTGACAGAAACACTAATGTTGGAGATAGATAGATAGATAGATCAAAAATCTGCAAAACGATTCCGCATCTGCAATAGTAACTTTTCTGGATCCTAGATACAAAACCAAATTTCCTTGACCCACGTGTTTCACAAAGGGTTAAATTTATTTAGTATGCCTATGTGATGAAAAGCTGCTAAAGCCAGAAATTTCCCCAGCCAATAAAAAGGAAAAGATTGCAGAAACAGACACACATTTAATATCTGTTAGCGAAACCATTGCATAATCCATGAACGTTTCTTTTGGCTTCTAGCAACGATGAAGAGTCTTGTTCAGAGGTATCAAAGGACACTCTGTCATTGCGAAGATTATCAAAAGCGGAAACTCTTGGAATCCGGATAAAGATCCATTGGTTTGAATGGCGTGATAATTGTAAAAGTTTTTCCAACATCTTGCAGAACTCGGCAGGAAATACTTAGCATGCCCCTTCAATAAATGTAAGCTGGCGAGCATCTTTTTCAGCGATGCAGATTCAGTTACGAAAGAAAAAGAGAAGCAAAACTCTCCCTTTAACCGGCTCAGAAGCTTTAGTTTTTTAAACATAATTTGAGAATTATTAATTCAGTATTATTCTACAAAATAACCTTCTTTCAATGGGTTGAGGCTTAAGGAAAAGATTGGTGGAGTGGCAAAGGAGGTTGGGTCCTATATTCGCAATATGGTACACAGGTATATATATATATATATATATATATATATATATATATATATATTTTATAATATATATAATAATATATAAATATATATAATATATATATTAATTATATACTATATATATATATATATAGGTCTTTGAAATCCACAATATCAAACGTAGTTATCAACCCTACGATTTCCTAGGAAGCCATGAACAACATCTTTAAATGCTTTCCATGCTGCTTTCTCATGGTCAGCAAGAACTAGCTCAAAGTTAACATCCTTAAGAAGTTTACGAATTTGCGGCCCAACGAAGATGCCTTCTTTAACTTTAGCATCACTGAGTTTTGGAAATTGTTTTCTGAGGTACTGAAAACCTTCTCCATCCTGGTCCATTCCCTTCACAAAGTTTTTCATGAGTCCAAGTTTGATGTGTAAAGGTGGCAAAAGAATTTTGTTTCTGTCTACCAGAGGAGGATGCTGGACATTTTTTTCACCTGGCAAGAGATTTTCCCTAGCTGGCCAGACCTTACATTTGTAATGAGAAGACCTATCCCGACTATCCCAGTTACAGAGGAAACAGCAGTACTTGGTGTATCCCAATTGCATGCCCAACAGTATTGCAATGACCTTCAAGTCTCCACAGAGGTGCCAGCGATGGTCGGTGTATTTAATTGCAATAAGAAGTGCTTTCATATTTGCATACGTTTCTTTCATATGCACAGAATGTCCAATAGGAATTGAAGGAAGAGAATTGCCATTATGTAGCAATACAGCTTTTAAATTTATCTTAGAAGAATCTATGAATAGTCTCCAGTTTTCTGGCTTGTATTCTAAATGCAAAGCATTCATCAAACCAGGCACATCACAACAGGCAACAAGAGAATTTTCATTTCAAAAGTATTGATTCAGATCGTGTTGGCAATTCCTGTATGTGGATACATTAACATTAGGTAGTAGGAGATTCCTTTCTTGAAGCCTTGATGCCAAAAGCTCTGATTTGACTTTAGGTAGGTCTAGGTCTCGAATTAAATCATTTAATCCAGCTTGACAAAACAATTTTGGCTGACAAGATTCTTGAGTGTCAATCACAAAATCCGGATCATTTGATGAGGAAGGATAAGGTTTTCCTCACTTCCACAATCCTCAGC
Source organism: Trachelipus rathkii (assembly GCA_015478945.1). NCBI lineage: Eukaryota > Metazoa > Arthropoda > Malacostraca > Isopoda > Trachelipodidae > Trachelipus > Trachelipus rathkii. Next base: position 26,377 of record JABUQX010000985.1, read on the forward strand.
TACGTCTGACTCCAGATTGTAGTGTACTGGAGGAATTGGTATGGGCAAACCGTCTGCATGGGGTACTGGTAGGATGGCTGACGGGATTTTAGGGTACTTTACAGTCGCCTTTTTTTCTTGACATGCCATGACTGACGGGAGGTATCATGCAGAAATAGCAATCGTTTACATGATTTGAGGGCTCCCTCCAAATCATTGGAATGGCAAAAGGCATAGAATGTATTGTTTTGTTCATCCATCCGCGTAGGCGCACAGCACATGTATTGCAGACAATGTGCGGAGCCCAGTGCTTGTCCTGGTCTCCTAACTGGATACCGAAATATGCGCGATATGCAGCCTTTATGATTGGAGTAATCCGACGTTTTTGGTCAGAAAAAGTAACCAGACCACACACGTAACAGAAACTGTCCGCCGAATTTTTACAATGCCGTGGCATTCTCGTTATTTTAAATCTCAAAATTGATATCACTAAACTGAATGTTATTTCTGATATATATATATATTATATATAATATATATATATATATATATAATATATATATATATTATATAATATATATATTTTAATATACTATATCTATATATATATACTATATATATATGTTTATAAAAAATAAATATATATTATATTATATATTATTTAAAATAAATATATATATATATATATATATATATATATATATATATATATATATATATATATATATATATATATATATATATATATATGAACAATTTAGTGTATTAATATATTAATATATTAATTAATATATTAACATTAATCATATATAATATATATATAGTTATATATATATATATAGTATATATATATATATATATATATATTATATATATATAATATATATATATATATATATGAACAATTTAGTTTAGTATATATATTAAATATATATATTATATATATATATATATTATATATATATATATATATATTATATATATATATATTTATATTATATATACCGTATATATATAATATATATATATAATATATATATATATATATATATATATATAATATATATATTATATATATAAATATATATATTATATAATATATATATATATATATATATATAATATATATATATATATATATATATATATATATATATATATTATATATTAGTCAATAACTTTATATATTATAGTATTTATATATATATATATATATATATATATATAATATATATAATAGAATATATATATACGATATTCTATATTTTTTATTCCTTAAAAAATAAACTATTTAAAACTTCATAATATATATAAATATATATATATTTATAAATGTATATTTGAACAATTTATATATATATATATATATATATATATATATATATAACAAGAAAATACACAGCATTCCACATGTTAGCACAGACGACCAACTAACTGTAGGTTCCCAATTGCTGTCTGTACATTTGTAACGTTGCCATGCCTCACCATATACCGAAGGGTTATATATTTACATTGTGTATTAAAAGGTAATATATGTATTTCATTACTTTACATAAATTCTTTTAATATATTACATTAATCATAACTATTATGTGCTTCTATTCCTAATAATAAAGTACCAATTATGATTCGTCACAGAAATATTCCAAACCAACCGCCAAATTTCATAAGTGGCAATATCTGGAAACGACGAGCTAATTCGAAATTTTCAAGATCATTTTCGTTTTCTCCATGTTGAAATGATTAGGAAATAACAATTTTGAATTCGGAAAATTTTTCACTGTTGACCAGTGTAACCTTTCAGATCTCCCTTCTTTTTTACTGAATCCTTCATGGTGCTTCTCTTCTTCCTTTCCCTTCTGGCTTTCACCATGTCCACTCTCGATGACGCTTGAATCATATATATATATATATATATATATATTATATATATATAATATATATATATATATATATATATATATATTATATATATATATATATATATATAATATATATATATATATATTATATATATCCCGGAAGGGTGTATTGATTCTCATAGTTTTGTTAAGCTCTTGATTACAAACTTATGCATGGCATAGAGATGAGAAACCAATGCAGAAGAGTCTTTATTTCGTGACCGCCTCCGTCCCCCACGAGTGGCTTATGCGTTTGTTGTGCATTTGTGCATTAGCATTTGTCACATGCATTATCTTTCAACCTTCTTCCTTTCCCCTGATTTTTCATAATTTTCCATTCTTTCAATCCACCTTCTTTACTACCACAGCTTATCTAAGGTTCCTCCTTAATTCAATTCAGTTATTTTTATCTCAACTAACTGGTCCCAACAGACTACCTACAGCCTATAAAACGCTCACCATTTCCCACCGACAGCAACCACTCCCCTTTGTAAACTGTTGCCACAAAAACTTGGTCCTATCACTTTTCCTCTATCATGCCCTATTGAGAGCTATCGATGCTTTCTTTACCCACTTAGGGTTTTACAGTCTACATTTAACACACACTTTCTCGCGCGTAGATGAGGGTACGAAGAAAACCCGTCATGTATAGTTTTACTACTGACCGGAGCACCTATTGTAGGGACCCGAGCCCAGGCTAACCACTGATGGAGGCTTGTTCTGGCACTTGGTGTAAAATCTTGGACCTACGTGAAGAATAGAAGGTGTCGGTGTGGTTAATTCCGGGGTAAGCCGACGTAAGAGTTCCGGGGGGGATTTCACGAGGCCTCATCCACAGCCTACATTAAGGGGTGGGGTCCGGGAATTTGTGTGGGTCTCTGTACCTGTTGTGGAGAAGAAGGATTACCCATCACATATAATGAAGTAACGCCTTTCCAACATATCTGTATTCACTTTTATGTTACATTTGCTTTATTGTCATTACTGCTCATTCATGGAGACGAAGTTTGTGGTTAAATTTTTTTTTATGGAAAAGTTACTAAAAGAAAAAGCGTGTTTAAACCAAGGTGAGTTTAAAAAATCAACAACATTACCATCTGTCGGTTCCCAGCCTGACCTACCGGCTGTCTCTACTGCACTTCTAGACCAGCAGGGTTCCTGTGGTTCATTTCCTTCTCCTACCTGAAAGGTCATTTGCCTAATTTTCAGCGATTCGTCAATCTGCATACCCCACAACAATTGCCCAATACTTTTCTGGGGAAATATCCCCGCAAAGGTAACATCATACTCGTGTCTCATTCGTTTACATCCATATGCTGCCCCCTCCAGGAATGCCAGCCAGAAATACATTCATTCCTTATATAATACAAAACACCACGCGATCCACTGACTTCAAAGCTCTTACTAGTACAGAACTATTCTTCTCAGTAATGCTCTTGAAGAAGCTTTAGGAGTTGAAGACCCTTCGGTCACATTAATGAGAAATGGGTCACTCTCGTACAAGCTGCCAACCGGAATCAAGTTCCATTTTGTCATCCTCAACGCCTCTCGCAAATACTCTTTTTATTTCTACTCCTGATGAAATAAGAAACACATCTAAAGGCACTATTTATTCTTTTGAACAGAAAGATGAAGATACTGCGGTCATCATGAGAAATCTCCAGCAGAAACAGATTTTCCGTTTACAAAAACATTTATAGAGGTTATCCGCCCCTCGTCGAGACTCGCACTACACCCCAAATCC
>JABUQX010000985.1:35000-37500 GCA_015478945.1 Trachelipus rathkii
CTAAGATCCTGTGGCAAAGAGTCCTACAATAAAATTTCTTTATTAATTCGAATATTTAGAACGGATGTCTCAATAGGTTCAAATTTCAAGTATTATAATTGTGTCCAATAATAATTATAAAATAGTGTAATTTCATTCAGCAAATTAGCATGCATGAAAATGACAAATTTAAACTTGTACAAATGGCGTAGAGGCATTATTCCTTCCTTGCTCTACAAATATTTCAGCTATATGAACAGTATCATTGGAGCTAATATGTCTCAGCATGTTATTCTGTGCAACAATAAATGGTCTCAGAGAACTATCATTTGATCCACCCCAAGCCAATAAGTGTAGGTTCAAGAATGGACAGATAAAGGAATAGTAGTACAGAGTAGTCAAAACCTTTTATTAAAAGAAATTTCTCAGAGCAAATACAGTAGGACACCATTATTTCTACGAATTTTCTTACACAGTAGCGATATATTTGCAACAAGTTCTAAATTATATTGTAAATGATGACTATATATTTAGTAGATTTTACAATAACGATTTCCGTACCATTTAAATGAAAGGTAGATCTTACGTTAGGAGAGAGTGAGAAGATCATACCTTTTGATTTTACTAAATTCAAAGCCAATTTATTAGCACAAGTCTACGTGAAAATTGTTTATAGCTCGTCATCTATACCATTCTGAATATAATTCAAATCTTTTCCCGAAAAGTATTTAATTTACATTGGGAATAGCTCTCACCAGATCGTTAATATATATATATATATATATATATTATAATATATATTATATAATATATACATATAGATATATATACCATAGGTATATATATATATATATATATATATTATATATTATATAAATAAATTATATATATATATATATATATATATATTATATAAATGAAAAAGTCCCAGCATGATCCAGGGGTACACCCGCCTCTACCACTTTGTGAGCAGAACACAGAACATTTACTTGGACAAATTATATCCTGCTTTTGAAATAAGACTAAATAAAGTCAAGACAAACACCTAATACTATATCTTTTTGGTTTAACGCCCATGTTACATTGCCCTTTCTAACCCCATTCACCACAGACTCAAACAACCTCCTTCTTCACCAGCTTTATATTACAAACAAATTCTGAATAACATTCCACCTCTGCCAAATGTTAATAGTGTATTTACGTCAATTGTGTCGAAGGCCTTGGCTTAGAATAATCCAGAAAGACAACCACGGTGTGTTCCTTCCAAAACAAGCTCTCATTGACATCTTGCAAAAGCGATAAAATTCCATCCTGAATTCCCTTCCCCTTCACAAATCCAAACTGTTGCGGACAAATAAAAAAATTCCTAATAAAGTAATCAATAAACCTGTTATATATAAGCTTCTCAAATTCCTAAGTTATTGTTGAAAGAATTGAAATAAGTCTGAAGTTTCCGAGTATTTCACGACCTCTAGATTTGTGAAGTGGCAGATTTACGCTATCTTTAAAAATTCAAGGAATATTCCGCTTGCAATACATCTATTAAAAAGCGCAGAAGAATTTCCCCAGTTCATCGAAACCATCTTTAAAATTCTAGCTGGAAGACTGGAGGTACGGAAGTTTTAGTCATTTAATTTATTTATAATTTCCCCAACCTCAATCGGAGTGCAAGGTACAAATAAAGGTACACATAGAAATAAAACCAGAGATATCTTGGCAAAGAATTTGATTTATGTGGTTAATGAGGGAATCAACGGTCAATGGGATATATTTTTTGACTAAGAAGAGATGCTATCTGAGGAAATACCGATACGGAAGCTAAGCAATTGAAGGAAGCTTCTATTTTTGTTCAGAAGAGTAGAACCATTTTAGTTACACGAGGATGAGATCTTATTAATTAGGGCCTACGTGAAGCTAAGAGCAATAACATTAAGGAATCAACGATCAACACGAAATATTTTTTGACGAAGAAGAAATACTATCTGAGGAAATACCACGGAACTAGGCAATTGAAGGAAGCTTCTATTTTTGTTCAGCATGAGTATAACCATGATAAATGAGGAATGAAGATCTTATTAATTAGGGCCTAGTGAATAATAGCAATATATTGATGGTGGTAATAGTGATTGTGATGGTAGTAATAATGATAATATTAATAATAACACCCCCTTCCTGAATAGGGCTCTGCCCGTGAGTGGTGGTGACATTTGTAAGAAAAAAATGCAAACGAGTTCGGTGGGGGATTTAAATTATTTATGAACGTGTTTGGTGTGTTATTGATTGCAGTTTCCAAGCTTGGCGAAACTTTCAAAGAATAATCATTAAACAATTCTTTAATGTCAACCTTATTAAAAACTTTCCCCATTCTTCATTATATAATAATAATAATAATAATAATAATATAATAATAATAATAATAATAATAATAATAATAATAATAAAAATAATAATAAATAATAATAATAATAATAATAATAATAATAATAAATAATAATAATAATAATAATAATAATAATAATAA
>JABUQX010000985.1:42500-52496 GCA_015478945.1 Trachelipus rathkii
AACCTAACCTAACCTAACCTAACCTAACCTAACCTAACCTAACCTAACCTAGCCTACCCTAACCTAACCTAACCTAACCTAAACCTAGCCTAACCTAACCTAACCTACCTAAACATATATTGTAACACCTAGCCTACACCCAACCTACACCTAGCCTACACAGCCCTTTGGTCTTCCACCTACACTAGCCTACCCCGCCTACACCTATCCTGCACCTGCACCTAGCCTCCACCCAGCCTTGAGCTCATCCAGGTAACTGATGCCTAGCCTTTGGTAGGTATCTATGCTAACAGTGAGGTCATGCTAGGTACTGACGCTGTATGGAATCTATTCTAACTTATTTCAAATCCGCGGGCACAACACACACACACGACACACATTACACACACACACACAACGTTCTCTGCAACACTCACCACACTTACACTTATACAATACATTCACTATGACACTTACATTTACCATAGACACTTACACTTACATTTACACGGTTCCCAATCACCGTAAAGAGTATCTAGTGATGTTCTATTAGTGTTCTATGAGTATTAGATGAGTGCCAGGTGAGTGCCAGGTGAGTGCCAAGTGAGTGCCAATGAGTGCCAATGAGTGCCAAGTGAGTGCCAATGAGTGCCAAGTGAGTGCCACATAGTGCCAAGTGAGTGCCACATAGTGCCAACTGAGTGCCACTTTTTCAAGCCTTTTCTAGCCTCCCCTGAGCCCCGAATAGCCCTAATATGGGTGTCTACCCCTAGGTTATAAGGTATGAGGATTCGATTGGTGTATATTACAACCTGCTAGGATGCTTCCTACTATGAGTTAGTCTTTTTCTAACACTTATGCACACTATGTCACTTATACACACATACACTATGACACTTATACACACATACACTATGTCACTTATACACACATACACTATGACACTTATACACACTATGACACTTACAACTAGGCCATATACACTTAACACACACAGATCACTTTAACACTTACACCACACACTCGCATATTTGATGCCTCACTTTCGATGACTCAGCATTGATACCCTCAGCATTATGCCTCAGCTTTGATTGACTATCTTTAATGACTCATCTTTGTCACCACCTATATTGATGATTCATCTTTGATGACGTCATCTTTGTCCGTTCATCTTTGATGACTCAGATTTAATTGATGGTTCAGTACATTTTGATGGTTCAGTACATTTTAATGGTTCCCAATCACCGTAAGAAGCAGGTACGTTTCAAAGAATTTCTTTTCAAATATACTATGAGTCATTCATTTTTATTTCATACTTAAACATTTTTTATTAAAAACATTTTCGCAAACCTAAAACTGTAACTCATTACAGACCTATTATTTAACACATATATTTATTAACATTATTTTTACTTAATACTTTTTACTTAATACTTTTTAATTTATAAATTTTTAAAAATTGTATGTAGGAAGAAAAAAAGAACAAAATATTAAATAAACATTTTTATTTTTACTACAACTGTACGAATTTTATTAAAAACATTAACATTACATACCTTAAAGCAGTAAAATAATCAGTAAATCATAGAGGTGTTACCTTAACACCAAGAGGGGGATTAGTATGCCTTTGTTTTACTGCTTTACTCTTTAACTCATGTTTTTTTTACTGCTTTAAATCATGTTTTACTGTTTTAACTTATATATATGTTTAACTGCTTTAACTCACATATTTATTAACATTACATACTTAAAGCAGTCAGTAAAATAATAGAGGTGTTACCTAACAACTAGGGGGGTATGCTTTTGTTTTACTGCTTTACTGCTTTAACTCATGTTTTACTGCTTTAACTCATGTTTTACTGCTTTAACTCATATGTTTTACTGCTTTAACTCACATATTTATTAACATTACATACCTTAAAGCAGTAAATCAGTAAATCAATAGAGGTGACCTAACACCAAAGGGGGGGATTAGTAATGCTTTTGTTTTACTGCTTTAACTGCTTTTACTCATGTTTTACTGCTTTAACTCATGTTTTACTGCTTTAACTTTCTGCTTACTGTTTTAACTTTTCTGGCTTTACTGTTTTAAACTTTCTGCTTTAACTGCTTTAACTCATATATTTTATTAACATTATGTTTTTTATTTTGTTTTAATACTTTTTAATTTATTTTATTATTATTTTTATTTATTTTTATTATTATTTTTATTATTTTTATTATTTTTATTATTTTATTTTTATTATTTTTATTATACTTAGTGTTATTTACTTCATGCCTATTGTTATTATTATTTAGACACACACACACACACACACACACACACACACACACACACACGACACACACACACTTACACTTATACACAAATTACACACGCACACTTATACACACATTCACTATGACACTTTCATTTTACCCATAGACACTTACATTACACTTATACACAAGCGGTCACACACACACACCACACACACACACACACACATACACACACAACTTACACTTATACACACATTCACTATGATAATTATACACACATTCACTATGACACTTACATTTACCATAGACACTTACATTTACACTTACCTCACACACAGATTTACTTACACTCACACAGATTTACTTACACTCACGCAGATTTACTTACACTCACACAGATTTACTTACACACACACACACACAGATTTACTTACACTCGCACCCAGATTTAACAACACAACACACACACCCACGCACACGTGCCTTTACACATATACGTATAATTTTATTAAAACATTTTAATGTTTTTAATAAACACGTACATTTATATTACTCATCTCAAATATAACTAAATTATTTCAAAGTTTCTTTAAAACTCCTATAATAAATCAATCATTATCTTTGAACAGAATTTATTATTAACGGCTAAATATTTTGTTTTATATAATTTTAATACTATCAGTTTTAAAATAAACTTTTACTAAAAATTTTATGAAATTTTATTAAACATATATTTTACGTACCTTAAGCAATAAATCAGTAAACAGTAAGGTCAGCCCCTAGCACCCCCTCTACATCAAGCTATGCAACGTTTTTTGTTCTATTAACTTACTGCTTTACATCATCTTTTAAGCCATGTAATAAGTATAAATAACAAAATAAGTTGTTCTTCTTTACTAACATAACATGTATTTTATTAAAATCATTCTAAGTTTTTATTAAAAATAACAATTATTCACTTACATTTATATTATTCACTCGATGTTAACTAAAATATTTCAAAGTTTTTTAAATAATTTATTATTATTATTATTATTATTATTATTATATTATTATATTATTATTATTATTATTATTATTATTATTATTATTATTATTATTATGTACATTGAAAGCCATCAGAGAAAACACAACAACCCGCACTCTTTACAGATACGAAACTGACCTCTCTTCTCTGTAAAATGTGTTGAAATAACTAACTTTAGGGTCTTAAATTTAGGATATCCTTTTTGTAACCCGGGCGATTTACAAGCCTAAATTCCAGGTAAAATATATTTACAAACTGACCTTTTTCTGTAAAATTTGGTGCAAAAACTACGTTAGGCCTAAATTAGGCCTAAATTTAGGATAAACCTTTTTTGTAGACGGGCTAATTTAATCACTAATACCAGGTCAAAGGTAATTCCAGTATAGAATTATTATTCTTGTTATTATTATTTTTATAATATATTTCAAAATCGAGACATGCTGGATCGGTAAGATCCTTTAACAGGTAAAAAGGAAATGTTTTACTTACTTGTGATTGGTCGGGGTATCCTTATCTCTATATGACTTCGTATGTGATTGGTCGAGAATTATTTTTATTCGTCTTTTGAAAATTAACTTTTGTTCTTTAAACTTGTATTTTAGCCAGGGGTGTTTTATTATCTTTTAGACCCAAATCATTTAAATCAAATAAGTCTTTTAGCTGTTAAGCGGAAGCACAAGTTATCTGATGTATTAAAAGTGGTTTTTTATTTTTACTAAGTGTAAACATTTTTATAATAAATACTTACATTGAGGAATAATTATTAAATTCACTAGAATAGATAATAATTAATTCACTAGATTTATAGTAGATCACCAGGGCTCAGCATGAGCCCCACCCGCAAAGGCAGCCAACCCCGCACCCGCTGGTGCGTCCCGACGCGTCCCCGCCCGCCGCGTGCGCCCGCAGGCGCAATGCGACCCGCCGCGTTCCCGCGTTTCCGCCGCCGCGTGCGCCCGCAGGCGCAATATTTCCGCGTTCCCGCCCGCCGTGTGCGCCGCGCGTGCCCGCAGGCGCAATATTCCGCGCGAATTATTATTTAGAACACGCATACACACCCACGCACACATACACACACATCACACACACACACATACACAACACACACACACACACACTCACCTACACATATAACGTATAATTAATTAACACATTTTTATTTTTTATTTTATTATTATCTTAAGTGTTATTTACTTCATGCCTATTGTTTATTATTATTTAGTCACATATACACACGCGGTCACACATACACACACACACACACACATCAACAAACAACACACATCACACGCACACTCACTTTTACACATATAGCGGTTTAATTTATTAAAAGCATTTTATTTTTATTTATTTTATACTTAGTGTTATTTACTTCATGCCTATTGTTTATTATTATTTAAAACACACATACACAACACCACACATACACACACACACACACACTCACACGCACACTCACATACACATATAGCTTAATGAACTCAAACAATTTTATTTTTATTTTATTATTATACTTAGTGTTATTTACTTCAATGCCTATTGTTAATGATTATTTAGACACACATGCAACGCTCGCACACACACCACACACACACTTACACACACACAACACACACCACATACACACTTAACATACGCACCCACACTCGATATTTGATCCACCAACTTTGGATGCCTCAGCTTTTGATGCCTCAACTTTGATGTCTCACAGTTTTTGATGCTAACTTTGAATGCCTCAGCTTTTGATGCTCAACTTTGATTCCTCACTTTTGATGCCTCAGCTTTGATGCTTCAATTTAATAACTTAGCTTTGGTACCTCAGCTTTATTGGTTCATCTTTGATGACACATCTTTGATGGCTTCATCTTTGATACACCTATATTGATGATTCAGCTTATAAGCAGTTACACTTACCATAAAGACACTTACACTTACACTTATACACACTATGACTATATCTTTTATTCACACATACGCACATACACATAGACACTTACGTTCACCCATAGACACTTACATCACACCCGCCACAAATTTTATATTATATAATATATAATATATTATATATATATATATATAATATATATATATATATATATATATATATATATATATATATATAATCAATTTCGCCGCGGGAATAATTGCGCGCTGCGGGCGCCGCGCGGGCGGGAACGCGGAAAAATATTGCGGCCTGCGGGTCCGCACGCGGCGGCGGCGAACGCGAATATTGATTGCGCCTGCCGGGCGCACAGCGGCGGGCGGGTACGCGGCGGGCGGGGACGCGTCGGGACGCCACCAGCGGGTGCGGGGTTGGCTGCCTTTGCGGGTGGGGGCTCATCTGAGCCCTGGTGGTTAGCTTATTGAAATAGTAATTAATTATAATCTATTCTAGTGAAATTAAAAATTATTCCTCAACGTAAGTATTTATTATAAATATGATATACACTTAGTAAAAATAAAACACTTTTAATACAAATCGATAACTTGTGCTCCGCTTAACAGCTAAAATGACTATGATTTTAAAATGAGTTTGGGTCTAAAAGATAAAAAAACACACCTGCTCAAATACAAAGTTTAAAGACAAATTAATTTTCAAAGACGATAAAATAATTCTCGACCAATCACATACGAGGTTTAATATAGAGATAAGGATTACCCCGACCAAAGTAAGAAAAACATTTCCTTTTTACCTGTTTAAAGGATCTTTCCGATCCAGCATGTTCCAATCCAGCATGTTTCAGTTTGAAATAATAACAATGATTCTTGTCTATACGGGAATTACCTTTTGACCTGGTATTAGGATTAAATTAGCCCGTCTACAAAAAGGCTTATCTTAAATTTTAGGCCTAAATTTAGGCCTAACGTAGTTATTGCACCACATTTTACAGAAAAAAGGTCAGTTTGAAATATATTTTGACCTGGAATTAGGCTTAAATCGCCCCGGGTTACAAAAAGGATTATCCTAAATTTAGACGTAAAGTAGTTATTTCTCAACACATTTTACAAAGAGAGGTCAGTTTCGTATCTGTTAAGGAGTGCGGGTTGTTGTGTTTTCTCGTGATGGCTTGTCAATGTACATAGATAATAATATAATAATATAATAATAATATAATAAAATAATAATAAAATAAAGAAAACCCGAATTATTGTAAAAAACTTTGAAATATTTTTAGTTACATCGAGTGAATAATATAAATGTAGAATTGAATAATTGTTATTTTTAAATAAAAACTTAGAATGATTTTTAATAAAAATACATGTTATGTTAGCAGAGAAGAACTTATTTTGTTTATTTTATAATTATATGGCTAAAGATGATGTAAAGCAGTAAGTTAATAGAACAAATACGTGGCATAGCTTGATGTAGAAGGGGTGCTAGGGCTGGCCTTACTGATTTACTGGTTTATTGCTTTAAGGTACGTAAAATATATGTTTTAATAAAATTTCATAAATTTTAGTAAAGTTATTTAAAACTTGATAGTTATAAAATTTATAAACAAAAGTATTAGCCGTTAATAAATAAATTCTTTGTTCAAAGATAATGATTGATTTATTATAGAAGTTTTAAAGAAAACTTTGAAATAATTTTAGTTATATTTGACTGAGTAAGTAATAAAAATGTACGTGTTTAATTAAAACATAAAAAAGTTTTAATAATTAATACGTAATATGTGTAAGTGAGTGTGCGTGGGTGTGTGTGTGTGTGTGTGTTAAATCTGGGTGCGAGTGTAAGTAAAATCTTGTGTGTGTGTGTGTGTGTGGTAAGTAATCTGTGTGGAGTGTAAGTAAATCTGCGTGAGTGTAAGTAAATCTGTGTGGATCCATACATACGTTCAAGTTAGGTAAATGTAGTGTCTTATGATAATGTAAGTGTCATCAGTGAATGTGTGTATAAGTTATCATAGTGAATGTGTGTATAAGTGTAAGTGCTGTGTGTGTGTGTGTGTGTGACCGCATGTGTATAAGTGTAAATTTAAGTTCTATGGTTAAATGTAAGTGTCATAGTGATTGTGTGTATAAGTGTCATAGTGGACATGTGTGTGTATATATGTTTTTTTTTTTTTTGGTGAAGTTTATTGTGTGGTGTGTGTTGTGTGTGTGTGGTGTGTGTGTGTGTGTGTGTGTGTTCTAATAATAATAACAATAGGCATGAAGTAAATAACACTTAAGTATAATAAAATAATAAAAATAAAAATAAAAAATTAATAAAAATAATAAAATAATAATAAAAATAATAAAAATAATAATAAAAATAAAAAAAAAAAAGTGTATTAAAACAAAATAAAAAAAACATAATGTTAATAAATATATGAGTTAAAGCAGTAAAGCAGAAAGTTAAAACATTAAGGCAGAAAGTTAAAACAGTAAAGCAGAAATTTTTAAGGCAGTAAAACATGAGTTAAGCAGTAACACTGAGTTAAAGCAGTAAAGCAGTAAAACAAAAGCATACTAATCCCCCCTGGGTGTTAGGTAACACCTTTTGATTTACTGATTTTCTGCTTTAAGGTATGTAATGTTTAATGAATATGTGAGATAAAGCAGTAAAACATATGAGTTAAAGCAGTAAAACATGAGTTAAAGCAGTAAAACATGAGTTAAAGCAGTAAAGCAGTAAAACAAAAGCATACTAATCCCCGCTAGGTGTTAGGTAACCTCTATTGATTCTGATTTACTGCTTAAGGTATGTAATGTTAATAATATGTGAGTTCAAGCGTAACAACTTATAATTCAGGACTTAAAGGGTTAAAGCAGTAAAACATGAGTTAAAAGCAGTAAAGGCAGTAAACAAAGCATACTAAATCCCCTCTTGTGTTAGGTAACACCTCCTATTGATTTACAGATTTACTGCTTTAAGGTATGTAAATGTTTAATGTTTTTAATAAAATTTCCTTCGTACAGTTGTAGTAAATAAAATGTTATATATCAGACCCTCTGGTTTTTTTCTTCTTACATAAAATTTTTAAATTTATAAATTAAAAAGTATTAAGTAAAATAATGTTAATAAATATATGTGTTAAATAATAGGTCTGTAATGAGTTACAGTTTTAGGTTTGCGAAAATGTTTTTAATAAAAAATGTTTAAGTATGAAATAAAAATGAATGACTCATAGTATATTTGAAAAGAAATTCTTTGAAACGTACCTGCTTCTTACGGTGATTGGGAACCATTAAAATGTACTGAACCATCAAAATGTACTGAACCATCAATAAATCTGAGTCATCAAAGATGAACGGACAAAGATGACGTCATCAAAGATGAGTCATCAAAGATGAATCATCAATATAGGTGGTAACAAAGATGAGTCATTAAAGATGAGTCATCAAAGCTGAGGCATCAATGCTGAGGCATCAATGCTGAGTCATCAAAATTGAGGCATCAAGATATCGAGTGTGTGAGTGTAAGTGTAAGTGTATCTGTGTGTGTAAGTGTATATGGCCTAGTGTAAGTGTCTATCGCTAGTGTAAGTGCTTATAAGTGTCATAGTGTGTATAAGTGTCATAGTGTATGTGTGTATAAGTGACATAGTGTATGTGTGTATAAGTGACGTAGTGTGCATAAGTGTTAGAAAAAGACTAACTCATAGTAAAGAAGCATCCTAGCTAAGGTTGTTAATTCCCAATCGAATCCTATACCTTTAACTAGGGTAGACCCCATATTAGGGCTATTCGGGGCTCAGGGGAGGCTAGAAAAGGCTTGAAAAAGTGGCACTCAGTTGGCACTATGTGGCACTCACTTGGCACTATGTGGCACTCACTTGGCACTCATTGGCACTCACTTGGCACTCATTGGCACTCATTGGCACTCACTTGGCACTCACCTGGCACTCACCTGGCACTCATCTAATACTCATAGAACACTAATAGAACATCACTAGATACTCTTTACGGTGATTGGGAACCGTGTAAATGTAAGTGTAAGTGTCTATGGGTAAATGTAAGTGTCATTATAGGGTATATGTATAAGTGTAAGTGTGTGTGTGTGTGTTGTGTGTGTGTGTGTGTGTGTGTGTGTGTGTGTGTGCCCGCGGATGGAAATAAGTTAGGATAGATCCATACAGGTCAGGTACCTACATGACCTCATGTTAGCATAGATACCTACCAAAGGCTAGGCATCAGTTACCTGGATGAGCTCAAGGCTGGGTGGAGGCTAGGTGCAGGTGCAGGATAGGTGTAGGCCGGGTGTAGGCTAGGTAGGCTAGGTGTAGGTGTAGGCTAGGTGTAGGTGTAGGCTAGGTGTAGGTGTAGGTTAGGTTAGGTTAGGTTAGGTTAGGTTAGGTTAGGTTAGGTTAGGTTAGGTTAGGGTAGGCTAGGTTAGGTTAGGTTAGGTTAGGTTAGGTTAGGTTAGGTTAGGTTATGGTAAGGTTAAGGCCGAAATATCATGGTCAAACAAGGTTAAGATATCAAAAAGGGCTATGCCCGTAAAGGAAGGACAAAAAATTACCGTGGGCAAAAATTGACCCATGGTATCTGTCAAGGGTGTGTATGTGTGTGTGTGCGCACGCGCACGTGTGTAGATGTGATCGAAATATCAAAAAATAGGGCTAAGCCCGTAAAGGAAGGACAAAAAATTACCGTGGGCAAAAAATGACCCATGGAAGACCAAAGGGTAGGCAAAAATTACCGTGGGCCAA
This sequence comes from Trachelipus rathkii, assembly GCA_015478945.1. Taxonomy (NCBI): domain Eukaryota; kingdom Metazoa; phylum Arthropoda; class Malacostraca; order Isopoda; family Trachelipodidae; genus Trachelipus; species Trachelipus rathkii. The sequence continues at coordinate 52,404 of JABUQX010000985.1, forward strand.
AAATGACCCACGGAAGATCAAAGGGTAGCCAAAAATTACCGTGGGCAAAAATTGACCCATGGTCGAAAAAAATTAGGGGGGCGTAAAATAGGG
>JABUQX010000986.1:7500-24178 GCA_015478945.1 Trachelipus rathkii
ATATTTTATTTGTTGTTTATTTTTTTTTTAATATATATATAACATTTATAGCTTTAGTCTCTGGGGTCTATTTCAAGTAACCATTGCATATTCAGACCTAACACTTTAGGAGACTTCATTTAAGGTCTTGCAGGTTTTTCACTGAAATTTCAATAAATTCCTAGCATAAGATGTTGCCTTCAATATCTCATTATCTGTAAAAAAAAAAAAAAAAAATTATAAAAATTTTATCATTGGTTAAAATAAAATAAGGGCTATCAGAAGTTTGTCTTTTAAACATTTTAACTTTTTTTTTTTTTTTTAGTACACTGAGGAAAAACTTGGAAATGCTGAAAAAACTGAATTTGATGGTCATTATGAATCACTCCTCCAACAATATGAATCAACAAAACTTTGGACTGAGAAACTTATGACAGGAGCTCAGGCTGTTCTTATTCCAAATCCAGGTATAAAAAAAAGACTTAGCTACCTAAATAAAAGTAAAATTGTTATTTAAATATTTAGAAAAGTTCACTTATGAAAGATTAAATGTTAAAAATGTATTTTTTTTTGCTTATAAAAGGTAATAGAGTCGAAGACATGCTTTTCGAGAAAATTGAAAAAAGACGACCAAATAGACTGAGCAATTTGGAGTATCTTGGTCTGGATATGGTTCAGGCTGGAAATGAATTTGGCCCTGGCACAGCTTATGGTAATATATATATATATATATATATATATATATATATAACTATATATATATATATATATATATATAACCTTAACTATATAATTATATAAACTTTATATAACATATATATATATATATATATATATATATACTTATATATATATATATGCTACTTCTTATACTATATATATATATATATATATAATTTATATATATATATAATATATATATATATATATATATATATATATATATATATATATATATATATATATATATATATATATATATATATATATATATATATATATAGCACCAGCAACAAGACATATATATTGAATGAAAGATTTAATTAACTATTAGGCTCAGCACTGTTGAAAGTAGGTGGAGCAGAACAAAGACTTGGATTATCGGAGAGAGAATTTGTGAGTAACAGCCTGGAAGGTTTCGTTCAGCCTCTTCATAAATTCTTAGATAGAGATAAACTTCATTGCCGAAACGTTAGAGGCTATTGGACACTAAAGTTGGAAGATTTATTTAATGTGTATGTATTATTATTATTATTATTATTATTATTATTATTATTATTATTATTATTAGCTATATGATATTGTTGCTTTTTCAAGCCTCCTGAAAGTATTTCTTTCTAAAGAAGAAATTTTCTTTAATATTATCCTAGGCTACCATTATATTTTGTTAAAAGATGGACTATGAGTTATGTAAAATAAATCCCTTCCAGCAAATTTTTTAATTATCAAGTACATTAGTAATTCTGTTTCCGGCCGGAATTTTGAAAAATTCTGGCCTGAACCGGAACAGGAAAAAAATGTAAAATTCCGGCCGGAATTTCGGTACACCTCTACAGTCTCAACAATTCTCAGTTCGTCAATCGCTTTGTCTTTATTCCAAACGTACGTTTTCCTGCCTGGACCCAAAATAGCACACAGCTCTTCATACTCCTCTTCTTTAAAACTTCACTACTACCTCTTCGATCACATCTTCGTACGTGTGCAGACAATACATCTTGATAATAAATACACGATTATCTTTATCTATTCACCTACTAAAACCTCTTTGTTTCCTCAATTATCCTTCTTGCTCTACCAACGCTAACACTCATATCCCTCCAATCATTCCTTTCAGATCCTCTTTCAGGATAATCTGCCCATAAATGATAATTGACCTTCATATATCGCCCTTCTTTATCTGACCATACCTGTTTCTTCTATTCATACCTCTTCCACTGTACATCTGCTCTCTACCATCCACCTCCTCTTGCCTCTCACTTAAACACCAACCAAACCACTCCTTCTCTCATCGTTCCTTTCTTCCATCCGATATACTCTATTTTCCTCCTTTCCTTCATTATTCATCACTTTGCCTTGCCCTCTTTTTAACTTAGATATTCCTCTCACCCCATTCGCTAGCTATCCAGCATGTCCATCAGCACTTCCTCTTCCACCATTCCTCTTATTTTGAATCCTTTCAAGACAATTGTATCCAAAGTAATGCTTAGAGCTGCTCAACACACGCCATCACTCTACCAAATTAGTCCCTCTTATTCATCCTCCTTACATCAACCCATGTTCTCTTCCATCAACTTGTTCTCTCCTTTGATTCATCATCCAACCATTTCTTCTATCCTCTCTCTTCTTTCCCAGTCCTTCACACACATTCACCAGCACATCCCTAAATGCTTTAAATTCCCATTCACCCTTTCCGCAATATGCTAACACCATTTTCCATTGATTACTTCCAACATTCGCATCCTCAACCAAATGCACACACATTTCATGTCATCTCCCAGATCAACCTTTCCAACAGTCCTTACACTTTTTCTCTACTAACTCATGCCTATTCACATACTCCCTCATATGGTTTTGAAGTGAAAAGTATGTTCGATATTGTGTTGGGGAAAATGTTGAAGTATGTGATAGACGTTAAATCAGTGAGAAGGTTTTGGATTGGAATATCAGATCATTATCTTGTTTTATGTAAGACTAAATTAGTGGGGGGGGGGGGCGCATGGTTGGAGGTGAAAGAGATAAGGAAGGAAGTGGGGAGGATTAAGAGGGAGAAGTTAAGTGAACAAGGTTATAAGGAAAAGTATGTGTGAGCATGTGAGATGAAGGTGAACAAGGTGAAACTGAACAAATCAGGACGCAAATGAAGGAAGCCTTTGTAGGTAGTGCGAGAGAAGTATGTAATGGTGCTAAAGTAGGAAGTTAGAATGTCAATAGTATGTGGTGGAATGAAGAGGTGATGCAGGTGGTTAAAAGTAGTAAAAAAGAGGCGTGGTTGAATGGGCTAAAAAATCAATGATGAGGCCTCGAAAGAAAGGTGTGTGGAAATATATGAGGAGGAAAAAAGGAAAATAAAAACTTCATACATATGAAGAAAAAAGATGTAAATGAATGGTTTGGTAGTAGGACGAATGAAGACTTACAAGGGAATAGGAAGCTCTTCTGGAAGGAAATGCAAAAGGTTAAGAAAGTGAGTAAGGGGAATCTACATAGAATAATGAACAGGGATGGTAGTTTCGTGACTACAAAATGGATGTGAGGAGTGTGTGCGGAGGGAACACTGAAATTTTTTATATAACATTAGCAGTGAATGTGTGTATGGTTTTAATGATGGTGTGAGAAGAAATATGTATTTTGGGGATGAGGTAATATTTGGAGTGAGAATGTTGAAGAACAGTAAATCTGCAGGTGTAGATGGAATTACTGGTAAAATGATCAATAATAGAGACGAGATTGTGATTGGTTATGGAAGCTGTGTAACAAAGTGTATATGGAGGGTATAGCTCCGAAGGATTGGAGGAGAGCAGTAATAGTACCCTTACATGAGGTTAAGGGAGATAATGGGAACTGTGAGAACTATAGTGTTGTGGGGAAGATATATCAGGGCTGCAGAGTCAGAGTCGTGGAGTCGTGCAATTTTCCAGGAGTCGGAGTCAAAAATTCTTTGCAAGTGGAGTCGGGGTCAAAAATTCTTTGCAAGTGGAGTCGGAGTCAAAAATTCCTGTGTAAATGGAGTCAGAGTCGAAAATTCCTGTGTAAGTGGAGTCGGAGTCGAAAATTTATAGAACTATTATTATTATTATTATTATTATTATTATTATTATTATTATTATTATTATTTTTATTATTATTATTATTATTAATTTATGATGACTTCACTATTCGCTTTAACATTGGTAACAAAAAAACAAAACAAAAACGCACATCTGTTTTATAATAAAAATATAAATAATTTGCATTATAATTACGTTAGACATTTGTTTCCAAAACTGAAATATATTTGCTTGTCATGTGTTGCGCCTGCATTTTTATGTCTTTACGGTACTTTACCGTATAGCATTTGGAGATTAGATTCATTTGAAAGTGGTATATTTTTTTATTCTCAAAAGCAAGCAAAAAAAAAAAAAAATAGTTGAAACAAAAAAATGTTTTACTGTAACTCTATAAGCAGTAAGCTGAGTCAGAGTCGAAATTTTGAATTTGATTGCTGGAGTCGTCGAAAATTTTTGTTTGAGTGAAGTCGGAGTTGAAAATTTTTGTTTAAGTGGAGTCGGAATCGAAAATCCAAATTTGAATTTAGGGAGTCAGAGTCGAAAAATTTATTTTACGACTCCGCAGCCCTGAGATATATGCTGGTATTTTGGTTGAAAGAGTGCATCGAGTGACTGATTGACGGAGAACAAAGGTGCATTTAGAAGTGGCGGAGGATGTGTAGATCAAATTTTCACATTGAAACAAATGATTGAGAAAATGAGAGAAAAAGAATAAACTGTAATTTAGGTTTTATGAACTTGTAACAGGCGTATGACAGGATTAATAGAGAAGCTCTGTGGATGGTGTTAGTGGGAGGCTTCTGAATGGAGTCAAAAGTATGTGTGACGATAATGAAGAACTTGTAAGAATAAATGGAGTTGAAAATGAATGGTTTAACACTAATAGTAGTGTGAGGCAGGGATGTGTTATGTCTCCTTGACTATTTAATTTTTATATGGATGGGGTGATGAAAGAATTAGAGGTAAGGGAATGTATTAGACTGATGGAGAATGGAAGAGAGTGAAGGGTGCTCTGCTTATTGTGCGCTGATGATTTGGTTTTGTGTTGCGAATCTGAAGAAAGTTTGAGGGGTTTGGCAGTGTGTATAAAGGGAGGGGTTTGAAAGTAAATGTAGATAAGAGTAAAGTATTGGTAGCGAGTGAGGGAAATCCTTGGTTGGAAATCATGTTGGATGGTGAACAATTGGAACAAGTATGAGTTTAAATATCTAGGCTATATGTTATTTTTGTTAAATGAAAACGGAATGGATGATGCAGAGTGTATTAGGAACCTTGTGAATGGTAGAAAGGTGGCTTTTTCAGTTAGATCCTTGAACGACACAAAGGGACTAAGTCTTGAGTGCTCTAGTTTTAAAAAATGAGGGTAAATTGCTACCGGTGTTAATGTATTGTAATGAAACTATGTTGTGGAGTAAGAGGTATATATATCTAAGGTACAATCTGTTCAGATGGACAATCTTAGGGGCGTGTTAGGTGTGAGAAATGGTAAAATGAGGAATGAATGCATTTGGAAGTTTTGTGGTGTGAAGAAGTTGTAAATGAGAGAATAAAAGAAAGTATTAAAGATGGTTTGGTCATGTGGAAAAGTTGTATGACAGTCAGTTGGTTAAGCAGATGTATAGTGGTGAAGTGTGATGAGAATCGGCCAGCTGGAAGACTGAAGAAAAGGTGGATTGAGTCAGCAAAGGAATTTATGAAGAAAAGAGATGAGTTTGGCAGAAGCGAGAAGAAAGGTGCATAATAATAGTGAATGGCGGGGTTTTGTGAGGTGATATGATTGTGGGCCTGACCCAAGGGATGAACCCTACATTGAGGAGATACTACAGTGAAGGTCTGTCGCAGTCTTGTGAAGCCCTAGGGTGTTTTTTTTTTAACAGCGATGAGCCCTCACTTAAGTGTTTGGTGTATTATTATTATTATTATTATTATTATTTTTATTAGTAGTAGTAGTATATTTTTCAGGGCTGAAGAATCACTTATATATAAGATAATCTAATTCTTCTTATGTTTCTGATTTAGTTTGACGCTTGTTCTGTTTCTTATTCCAACTATATTGTATTCCAAATTCATAACCAGTTCATTTATAACTCTTCAAACATTTAATATATTTTTTATTACTTAGAATATAAATATATTTAGCCTAGATGTAATTCATATAATAATTGAAATAAAGAACTTGATGAACAAAATTATTTTTTGTATTTTATTTTTTTTTTTTCAGGCTGGATCTTGATGCATGCAAAAGCAGGTTGAGGAAAGCTCGCAGTATGGATGCACAAGGGACGGTGAGTTCTAACATGCTTAAAAACGGCTTATTTTCTTTATTTAGAAATTAATTATAATTAATTATATAATTGATACTTTAAAGTAACGTGCTCTCTAGGTATTTTTATGAACTGTAAAAAGCATATTCATATTCTCTCTCATAATAAAATTAAATCAGAATGGCCATATATTACAATGCAATGATAAATTGGGGAACAACCACTGCAATTTGTAATAATTGTATGGTACTAATATTTGCTTCATTGTCTTAATTGTTATAGGGTAACTAACTGTAATTAAGGAACCATTGTTAAAATTGTTGGGTTAGTTTGTTTCAACTTTATTAGATTTATTAGATAATATACTGTACCGCTGTTCATTAATAGCCTATAACCCTGATATGTAAATACTAATACTAACTAGTACCTATTTTATTATTGAAGTTAATTCACTTACTATTAATTACACTTACTTCATACACTTGCTACTAAGTGACGTTTTAACATTGCAACTTTCATACAATATTTTGATACATTTTGATAATGCACATATTATGTATTTAACGTTATAGAAGTGTTGTATCTAAAGATTTAACATCTTTGTTATATTGTCTGTACTTGTTTTAACTTCAATTTTCTTTCTTGTCATGCTCCTTCCCCCTTTTTCTTACAATAGCCAAAGGAAAATGTTGATCCAAAAGTACTTGTGGCTCAGGTAATATATATATATATATATATATATATATATATATATATATATATATATATATATATATATATATATATACATATACTCTACCTATCATGTCTGTTTATATATATATATATATATATATATATATATATATATAATAATAAAATCATTGAAACTTTTGTAAACATTGATAAGCACTATCTTTTGCATGGTTGAGCACAATGCAACACGAATATCATTTCTATCATGAGGGTTTGAATGCTTAGTTTCATCTTTATATCGCACTTTTACATCATATCTTTCGTATCATTATTGCTTTTATTAAACATCTCTTTAATATCTAGATTCTGTGTTGCACATTAACCGTAAGCGATTGATGTAAATGACTAGCAACAGCTAGTGGTAAAATATAAGGGAAGGTTAATTCATATATTTCTCTCCTCTTGAGTTATTTTGCTTCAGTAATTCTAACACTTTCTCCTATGTGACTGGAAATCCAAACATGTTAAAACATGACAAGCTGTGTAGTTAGGTACCTATCCAAACATGTTAAAACATGACAGATTGTGTAATTAGGTACCTATCCAAACATGTTAAAACATGACCTATTGTGTAGTTAGGTACCTATCTAAACATGTTAAAACATGACAAGTTGTGTAATTAGGTTTTTTTTTTTCTAAACTTTACCATTGTCTTTAATAAAATGAAGTTTCTACTGAAGATGACCTAATTTTTTTTTTCTTTGATTTTGTTTTTTTTTTCCCGCCATTTTGTTTTGTCACATATTAATTTCACACTTTTATTAAACTTTGATTCTTCTAATTGATATGTAAAATATTGTTATCCTCAGTAGTTTTGTGAAATCAGTAAAATTTGTGACGGTTGTGTGTGAAGTTTAAAAATTATTTGTAGAAGGTTTTTATGTATGATTTTTGTTGTGTTAGTTGCTTGTGTGTGTATATATATATTTTTTAAAATTAAAAAGTAGTTAAAACTTAAAACTTTGTGGTAGTTAACACCATTAGTAAGTTACTACTATTAGTAACCTCAGTAGGAAGATTGTTTAGTCTGAATATATATATATATATATATATATATATATATATATATATATATATATATATATATATATATATATATATATATATATATATATATATATATATATATATATATATATATATATATATATATATATATATATATATATATATATATATATATATATATATATATATATATATAAGGTAAACTGCTCCACCTTCTACTCCACTTCGCAGTGTTAATAAGTATTGATAAAAATACCCCCTCTGAGTAATTCACCCTGCTGGGATTGAACCTGGGCCCTAGCAGATGAACGCGTATGTGCTTGACCACTACGCCATGATGGACTAAAAGAAGAACGCGTCATCATGGTGGTCAAGCTAAACACTAAGAGGCTGGTCTCCCGATGTCAACAACTACACTTACCACCCTCATCTTTCTCTTCAACTCATATATATATATATATATATATATATATATATATATATATATATATATATATATATATATATATATATCTATTATTCTTATATATATATATATATATATATAATCATTCAATTTATTTTAGTATAATTAAAATAAAGGGACCAAAAAAGTTTCATCGCTCCACAAATTTAAAAAACATCTTTTAAACTTTGAACATATGCCAAATATAAATGGATGAAGTATCATCTGCGAGTTTTGTCATACATTGGCTACCTTTTTATGCATGAAGCTCCTCCGATTTTTGTTCAGATTATCAGAAATTGTTTAAAAAAATCTGGATTTTGAAATTTGAGGAGTGACAAAACCTTTTAGGTCGCTTTTAATTTAGTTTGTTTATGTTATACAAATATTTAAAAGTAATTCATTTAGTTACCTATTTCTGAAATTCTGAACGAGTTTCTTGACATCAAAAGTTGCTAACGTAAAGTCGACCTTAAAAATTTTATCCTCCAAAACCTGTATTCTTAATCCAAATGTTTCTTGTGGTATGCTGAGGGTATAAATGACTCTGTATAGAAATTATTATTATTATTATTATTATTATTATTATTATTATTATTATTATTATTATTATTATTATTATTATTATTGTTATTATTATTATTATTATTATTATTATTATTATTATTATTATTATTGATTTATAAATATACTTTGTTTGCACTGCTACCAGCTCCATATTGAGCAGGAGATAATTGAAGTAAGAATATTATCATCATTAATTATTATTATTATTATTATTATACAGCTAAAATTTCGATTTTTTTTATCAGATACATTATTATTATTATTATTATTATTATTATTATTATTATTATTATTATTATTATTATTATTATTATTTTATTATTATTATTATTATTATTATTATTATTATTATTATTATTATTATTATTATTTATGTGTTTCTTATATGTAAATTTTGTTGTATATATGTATATGTAGTAGACCTCTGTGTAGTTATCGTATAAAGAGATATTAAAAGCAAATGTTTTATGTGCGCATGTGAGTATATATATTATGAATGTTTTATATGGAATTGTAAATGTATTTTGCTTATAATATATATAATTAATTTTTGGTTATCTTCTAAATTAAATACGGGTAATTAGAGACTAGTGGATGAACTTTTATTTTTCATTTAATAATTACCTCGCAATAAATTTGCATTTAGGTTACTTACTGACATGCCCAATCCTAATCTAACCTAAACCTAACAACCCTTACCTGAGGAATTTTGCGATAAATTGTACATGTCAGTTTATTGTGTATACCTGAATTCACAGGATAACTTTTATTTTCTTACTATTCTGGTTATTAGTTATTTGTCATTTAGTCATTTTTTGTTGGCTGTGAACTCTCATTAGATTTTAGGACTTGTTACTGTTATATTAAGGACTTTTGTATCATTAACCCTAGTGACTGATGTGATTGATGTCTTTGAAATGTTATACATGTGGTATGCCCCTTAACAGGCTTATTATTATTACTAGTATTATAGCTATTATTTTTATTTTTGGAAAATGAGATTGAAATAGCTTGTCTTCAATATGTGACCTAGGAAGAAATCTATATAGGGAACATGGTTGAGTGAAGAAATATGTAAGATTTGAAAATGAGAAAAGCAAAGTATTAGTAAAGTTGGTTTTCTGTGTTAGTTGCATTAAAAGTTGTTGAGGCATACAAAAGTAAAGATGTTTGATCTGAAGGAAAATAAATAAATCAATTAGGTTCTCAGGTAGATGTTTTATATGGTCAAATAGAATGTTCAGGAAATAAGAGGTAAAGTCAGATAAACTGAAAGAATTGGAGCTAGAAGAATGAACTGTCGAAGAGGTATGGAGAAGGAAAGTTTACTGGAAAGAAAGTAATTGTGAAAGGAGAATAAATAAAAGGAATATAAACTATCAAAAGATTTTGCAGCACAGATAGAAGGGTAAGATTATATATACCAAGGACTTCATGAGTGTAAAACGAATAGTTTGTGAGAGTCAAGATTTCATTAAATGCCTTAAGGGAGAGCATAAGACTTAAAGATAAAAGTGGGAAAAGGCATTGATTAGGGAGATTATGATAGAGAGGTTATTGGTCCTTCATAATCTTATCGAAATCAAACTAGTAAAGAATGGCAATCATCATCTTCCTTCAGACACTCCACTTGAATCCCTCACCCCCCCCTAGACACATGCTAGCAAAACAGTTCGACCTTGTAGACAAACTGATCCACATCTGTTGTGTGAATAACATCTTGAATACACTCTCCACAGATATGTGAAGTGAATCAACAATTGCAAAATTATTTCGTAATGATCCATTTTGTTTGTTCCCTTCATTCCTTCTCAGAAAGAATACAAGGATTCACAAAATAATAGTGTTATAGTAAGAAGCATTGATTTGAAAATGTGCCATCATCATCATCATCATCATCATCATAATCATCATCTTCATCATCCCCCTCCCCCCGTTAGCGTATTCTCCTTGCTGTGGTTGGGGGCTCAGGTACCTTTTCCGAAATGTATTGCGGAGACATACGGTACGTTGATGCCTTTTTCTGATTTATTCCTTCTCTTTTTACATTTCGTTTGCTTTATTATTATTATTATTATTATTATTATTATTATTATTATTATTATTATTATTTATTGTTGTGTGTGTGTGTGTGTGTGTGTGTGTGTGAATGGGGGGTGATGAAAAGAGCTAGAGGTAGGGCAGAGTGTTAGAATGATGGAGAATGGAAGAGAGTGTAGGATAGCTTGTTTATTAAATACGCTGATGATTTTTTTTTCGTAAACCTGAAGAAAGTTTGACAGGATTGATTGAGGGGTTTGGTCGGGTTTTAAAAAAAAATAGGGGTTTGAAAGTGAATGTAGATAAGAGTAAGTAAGTTCGCGTTGTGAAATGTTGAGTGGTGAGCAGTTGGAACAAGTATCTGAGTTTAAGTATTCAGGTTATATGTTGGATGAAATGGGAGCGGATGATGCAGTGTAGTATGAAAGTTGTGAATGGTAGAAAGGTGGTTGGTACAATTAAATCCTTGGGGAATATAAAGGGACTAAGTCTTGAGTGCTATATTGTTTCACACGAGGGTATGTTGTTACCGTTGTTAATGTATAGTAGTTAAACTATGGTGTGGAATAAGAGGTATAGATAGATCTGAGGTGCGGTGTGTTTGGATGGATAATCTTAGGGGCATGTTAGGTGTGAGAAGAATTGATAAAATGAGGAAGGAATGCATTAGGGAATTATGTGGTGTGCAGAAAGATGTAAATGAAAGAATAAACGAGAGTGTATTTGGTTTGGTCATATAAAAAGGATTGATAATAGTATGTTAGTTAAGCTGTATATAGTGGTGTGTGCTGGGAATTGACTAGCTGGGAGACCAAAGAAAAAGTGGTGCAATTAAATCTTTGGTGGAGTTAAAGGGACTAAGTCTTGAGTGCGCTAGGGTCTTACATGAGTATGTGGTTACTTGTGTTAATGTATAGTAGTGAGACTATGGTCTGGAATAAGAGGTAAAGTACAATGTGTTCAGATGGACAATCTCAGGGACGTGTTAGGTGTGAGAAGAATTGATAAAATGAGGAATGAACGTCTTAGAGAGTTGTGTGGTGTGAAGAAAGGGATAAATGAAAGAATCAATGAAGGTACAGTGAGGTGGTTTGGTCATGTGGAAAGAATGGATGATAGTCGGTTGGTTAAGCGGATGTATAGTAGTGAGTGTGTTGGGAATCGACCGGCTGGGAGGCTGAAGGAAAAGTGGATTGAGTCAGTAAAGGAATTTCTGGAGGAGAGAAATGTGAGTTTGGCAGAGGCTAGAAGAAAGGTGCATAATAAGAGTGAAGAGCGGGGTTTTGTGAGGGGATATGGTTGTGGCCCACCTGGGCCAAGAGATGAACCCCCATTGACGAGATGCCATAGTGAGGGTCCGTCGCGGTCCCGTGAAGCTCTAGAGTGGATTCTCTGACTGCGACAAGTTCTTACTAATAGATCTAAAGAAGGTGGTAAGGCTGGGCTTTCTTTTCGACTTGTCATATTCTTCTACTGCTTTTCTGTTTCCGGTGCATGTCCATACACACTGATGTAGGGAAAGAAGAACAGATGATATTGATATATATATATATATATATATATATATATATATATATATATAATATATATATATATATATATATATATATGCTGCATATATATATATATATATATATATATATATATATATATATATATATATATATATATATATATTCTTATAGGGGAATTAGTTTATTGAGTGTTGTAAGGAAGATATATGCTGTATTTAATGAAAGAGTGTGTCGAGTATTTGAAGGACTGATTAATTTGAAAGAACAAGGTGCGTTTACAGGGGAGGATAAAGGATGTGTGGATCAAATCTTTACATTGAAACAAATGAGGAGAGAAAAAGAATAGAATAAACACGTTTTATGGATTTTCAGCAGGCGTGTGATAGGATTAATAGGGCTCTATGACAGGTGTTAGTAATATATGGTGTTGGTGGTAGGCTTCTGAATGGAATCAAAGGTATGTATGACGATAGTGAAGCGTGTGTAAGAATAAATGGTGTCACAAGTGATTGGTTTATTATTAGTAGCGGAGTGAGGCAGGGATTTGTTATGCCCCCTTGGTTATACAATTTGTATATGGATGGGGTTGTGAAAGAATTAGAGATGGGGGTGGCAGGAAATGGTGTTAGAATGATGTAGAATGGAGGTGAGTGGAGGGTGCCCTACCTATTATATGCGGATAATTTGGTTTTGTGTGGTGAATCTGAAGAGAGTTTGAGAGGATTGGTAGAGAGATTTGGCAGATTGTGTAAAAGGAGGGGTTTGAAAGTAAACATAGATAAGAGTAAGGTTATGGTTGTGAGTTAGGACAGTCCTCGGTGTGAAGTTATGTTAGATGGTGAGCAGCTGGAACAAATGTCTGAGTTTAAATATTTAGGATATATGTTGAATGAAAAGGGAACGGAGGATTCAGAGTGTAGTAGGAAAGCTGTGAATGGCAGGAAGGTGGCTGGTGCAATTAAATCGTTGGTAGATGTAAAGGGGCTAAGTCTTGAGTGTGCTAGGGTCTTACATGATGGTATGTTGTTACCAGTGTTAATGTATAGTAGTGAGACTATGGTCTGGAATAAGAGGTATGGATCTAAAGTTCAATGTGTTCAGATAGACAATCTTAGGGGCGTGTTATGTGTGAAAAGAACTGATAAAATGAGGAATAAACATATTTGAGAGTTACGTGGTATGAAGAAAGGGATAAAAGAGAGAATAAATGAAGGTACATTGAGATGGTTTGGTCATGTGGAAAGGATGAATGACAGTCAGTTGGTTAAGCGGATGTATAGTGGTGAGTGTGTTGGGAATCAACCAGCTGGGAGACCGAAGGAAAAGTGGATTGAGTCAGTAAATGAATGTCTGAAGGAAAGAAATGTGAGTTTGGCAGAGGCGAGAATAAAGGTGCATAATAGGAGTTAATAGCGGGGTTTTGTGAAGGGTATGGTTGTGGCCACCTGGGCCGGGTGATGAGCTACACTTGACGTATGCCATGGTGAGGGTCCGTCGCGGTCCATGAAGCTCTAGAGGAAGTTTTCTGACTGCGCCGAGTTCTCATTAATAGGTATAGAGGGGGTGGTAAGAGCTGGGCTTTCTTTTCGACTTGTGTCATGTTCTTCTACTACTTCTCTTTTCCGATGCATGTAACACACCTCACCCCCAGTCTTGGAAAAAAAAAAAAAAGAAAATATGATATATATATATATATATATATATATATATATATATATATATATATATATATATATATATATATATATATATATATATATATATATATAGATGTATCTATATTTCCAACAACCTTAATAAGCTCGATATATATATATATATGTAGCAACAGCAAAATAACATATACTATATATATATACCGATATATATACTATATATATACTAACTGCTATATATATATATATATATATAACGCTGCTAATAATAATATAACATATATATATATATAACCCTATATATATATATATATATATATATATATATATATAACTACTATACTATACTATATTAGTATATGCCGAATGGTGAAAAAGCCGAATACCAGGTACATTATTCGGCTAAAAGCATTCGGCCGAATACCGAATATTCGACCGAATAATCACTTCGCTATTCGCGGCCGAATAGTTAATTCAAAGTTCGGTCATCCATTTAGGGAAAAATAGAGAAAACTTCACTGACCAACAAAAAAGGTGAAATTTTCTTGGATGGACTTTTGTAGCGAATATATTGTAATTCAGAGGTGCTGATTCCATATATATTCTCAGGATTTGCTGTATCACATCCGTTTTCATGCAATCAATCCCTATTTTTGCGTATTCCCTAGGAATGACAAAGTCATGTGCGCACTACGTAGGCTGTATATAGACATTACCTTCCGCATATATCTACAGTAGTAACAAACTACGGTCGATATTTGGGAAGCATGTGGTAACTTTAGGTACGTCTACATGAATGGATGCCAATGACCTGGATTATGTCTATCATCCATCTGAAATACAGTCAGATGGTCCGTCATTGTTCACCAGGTGAACGAACGATCTTGTATGAGGGTTGTATTTGCCGAAGTTGTCCTGAGCTGTTGGCTTCGGGGTATGAAAAATGACTACTGGACCATGGCACAAAGAGTAACATTTATCGTAACAGAGAAGCAGAGCTGCGGAGCTCTTCCAGTCAGATGGTAACCTTGTATTGCAGTGAAGTTGCAGGCCTACTACTCGCTATGGAACTCCCAGCATACGATGCAGGTGAGTGGCGACTGTTTATTGACACTTCCAAGAGCAGTTTAAAGTGTATGTTTTACAACGGCAACAGGTATACTTCGGTTCCAGTAGGGTACTCGGTACTGATGGGAAGTGTGCAAGAAATCAAAGACAGACCTGGAAGAAGGCTGCTATCACAGTGCGCTGGATGGGTGTTATCGTCGACCTCAAAATGGTAAGCATTTTGCTCAAATTGGCAACGGGTTTCTGCAAATACCTGGCTGCCTGTGCAATTGGGACGGCAGGCGGCAAGGATCACTGGACCAAAAGAGAATGGCCACCGATAGAAAAACCTTGAAGCCAGGTGACAGGAACATGTACGTGAACCACTAGAGAGAACATCATCATACCTCCACTACACATAAACTTGGTTTGATGAAACAATTTGTGAAGGCCCCTGGACCATCATGGTGAATGCTTCCCTTTATATATGCTCAACGTTTCCTGGTCTGAGTGACTGAAGAAAAAAGCTGGGATATTTGATGGCCTAAATATGGACACTCCTCCGTGATGCTGCCTTTGCTACAACAATGACAGTGTTAGAGGCAAGGAATGCTTATTTCAGATGTAGCACAGAATTTTCTGGGGAGCAGGAAAAACCACTACTAACATTGTACAGGAACTGCTGAACAGTTTTCATTCTCTGGATGTAGAAAATGAGTATAAAAGTTGCACTACTTACATTCTCACCTAAGAAAATTTCCGGATAACCTAGGCGATATTAGTGATGAGCAGGGTGGTATAACTTCCATCAAGATCTAAAGTTCATGGAAGGACGTTACCTGGACAAGTGGGATGGAATGCAAATATGATGGCCGACTATTATTGGAGCTTGATGAGGGAATATTTCCAGATACTGAAATCGAAGAGAAAGTTACCATCGTAGGTATGTTTACATTAACTAAACCCATTCAATCTATTACACATTCATTTTTGTCCCATATTACTCTTTATTCATAGTTGTATTATATGTTTAACATATATCTATCAAAGACATGTATCATATCATTACGATTTATTTCTCCATATATATATATAAATATATATATATATATATATATATATATATATATATATATATACCTATATATATATATATATATATATATATATATATATATATATATATACTATATATATATATATACTATATATACCTGCTCTTATATATATATATATATATATATATATATATATATATCCCAATAGGAAAGTGATAGACCCTCTTGAAAAGGTAAAATCATAAAATTTACAAATCTGTTTTTACACAATATCTCACAAATGCGATGCGATATACAAAAACCGATTACATTTTGGAATCAACACATCAATAATCAATTGCAAAACCCTCCAAGAATTTCATGTTTACCAGTGTTATATACAAAGTAATAAAACAAAAGTAAATAACTATTTCTTACCTATACCTATAGCAAACCATTCACATATTAAAAATAATTAAATGAAGATTGAAAAGTTTCACAGTTAAAGATATTAAACTAAACTTCATTTGAATAAGCTCTAAGGTTAAATGACAGAACATTAAGTTCTCCATTTTCCGGGGATAACCTATTTCTTGTGAAAAGCTGTAATATTTCCTCCC
>JABUQX010000987.1:0-2500 GCA_015478945.1 Trachelipus rathkii
TACTTCACACATATATTTATTTCTGAACGCAAGATTATGATTTTTTAGAGCTTGAAGTCGAGGCCGATGGTACATTTTGTTAATGAAATTTAAAATATATTATTATTTATTAGTACTTCAATCCAATTTTGTGGTATATAATTATAATCAATAATAATTAAATATTTAATAATCTATTATATAATTAATAATTAATACTGAATAATCAATTAAGTAATTAATTTTTATATTAATTAATAATAACTAATAATTAAATATTAAATATATCAATAATAATATATAATAATTAATTATAAATTTGTCTTATAACCCAGAAAAACATTAAGTAAACTATAGGTTATTATTTTATACTCATACATATATTATATTATTAATATCTAATATATATATTAATTATATAATAATTATTATTATACTGATAATATATAATATATATATATATTATATAACTTTTAATTA
The DNA here is from genome assembly GCA_015478945.1 of Trachelipus rathkii. Taxonomy (NCBI): domain Eukaryota; kingdom Metazoa; phylum Arthropoda; class Malacostraca; order Isopoda; family Trachelipodidae; genus Trachelipus; species Trachelipus rathkii. The sequence goes on from JABUQX010000987.1 coordinate 460, forward strand.
TTATACTATATTTATTACTTATATATATTTATACTTGTTCCTCTCTTGGATTAACTTTCATATTTAATATAACAACTGTTATTGACTATTTATGGGTTGGTAGAACATTAAATTACTATAAATTATTTTTATATTTTACTATGGTTTTGTGTTGTGTAAAGTGTACAGTGTACACCTCTGGGGTCGTGTGCTTCCTTTCTATTTCATGCACACATCCTGTTCTGTGGAATTCTCTCATCTTCTGTTGGGTTTCCTTCTGAATTTTTAATCTCCTCCTACTTCCTCGATCTTTTTCATCTATTATGCGTATTTATAATTTAGTTGTTGAACTTCTGAGGGTGTCACACCACACTACCCTACTATTTGAATAACTGTGGCTCTGCTACGTAGATGTGTGAAGTAGGTGGTGACGAATGTAAAATAAAATAAAATAAAGATATAATTATGGATAGAGAATCTGTAGAGTTACGTTTAGATCTTGGGTGTTATGATTTTTATTATATTATTAATAGTATATACTAGCATAAAAAATAATTCATATTCATTTTGATTATTTGTGAGTTCACTGTTATAAATTTACAATGAGTGCTAAATTAATATGGTGCAGTTTTCATTTATGATGATATAAAATAATATTCATTATAATTTAATTTACTATAAAATAATAACTAATAGACTGTGATCCATATACTCCAATTACTGTGAAATATCATACTCTTACACTGCAATTTATTATAAGTTTATAGATAGATGTTTTGATATCATTATAATATTTTTTATTCTACTACTAATATAATCGTGGTGAATAAAGTTTAATCTATAGTACTATTTATAGTTATACTTTAGTTAACCAAGTATTTATGTGTGAGTGCCATTGTAAATAACTGTTAAATATAAATAAGTATATCACATTTATTTAATTATAGATTTTTAAATGTTTTGAGCCTATATATGATTGTATAATATATTGATAGAGATATGCTTGACAAAGTTAATTACTTTACAAGGTTAGTCAATGATTCTACATATAAAAGGTAAATCCAAGAAATGATTTGTAATAAAATGAACATAGATTAAATAAATAATTTTAATTTATATATAAAAGTCACACTTTGGATCCTTTTATTGGGACTTATAATTTGCACTCTCAATAAATAGATAACTTAATTATAAGTCATACTTAAATAATTTTAAATATGTTAAATTACAGAAAGACTTTACTCTGATGGCTTCAAGTTTATTTATAAATAGATAAGACTAATTTTTTTACGATATAAGAGGATTGACTCTTTTATACATAGTTTAATATCACTAATTTTCTATACCATAATTGCGTTCTAACTTTAGATTAAGAATTGTGCATTGATCATGTGAAAGATATTAAGTTCAAATACTAATAACAATTCACTACTTTTATTTGATATCTAAACATACTATTAGCGTATATAAGTGCTCTAATAATATATAATGCAATAGATATATTATACTATATCATATTTCGAAATGTCTTTATATTTTATAGCATTTTTCTTATATGTAATACCTATATATAAATAATTTAAGTGAAGTATATGTCACTATTATCCATTTATTTATATATATATTTATGAAATAATTTACATTATGAAGATAAATATAACTATAGTTAAATTTATATTTTTTATTTGTCTGATGATCAATTTGCATATATTAAGTTTTTTTATAAAACACATGTTTTTTTTCACAACTGTAATGTTATTATATTACATGAGTGGGTGCGGTGAGTGCTATGTTAGTGGATAGTGTTGTGTGTGGTGAAATGTTGTCGTGTTGATAACTTGTGGATAGTGTAGTTGTTAAGATTGTGTGTGTCTGTTGTGTGTGTGTGTGTGTTGTGTGCTGTGTTGTGTGTTGTGTGTGTGGTGGCTGTGTCTGTGTGTGTGGTGTGTGCTGTGTGTGTATGTGTTGTATGGTGTTTGTGGTGTCGTGTGTGTTTGTGTGTGTGTGTGTGTGTGATTATAGAGAACTGTGGTGGTTTTCAGAAATATTCAGTTCACCGAAT